>WNWK01008167.1:0-87009 GCA_009830355.1 Cherax destructor
TTCCTATTATGTTGTCCCATGCTTCTCCTCTGTCCCCTCTCTCCAATTTCTCAAAATCCCATTGATTTTTGATGAGCATTGTCACTCCTCCACTCCCTCCTCTTCCCTTTGTCTTTCCTCAGGATCTGATATCCAGTTGGGAAGATGCCATTTGTTATCATTCCTGCGAGCTTGGTTTCTGTGAATGCATTGATGTCTGGTGATGCCTCTCTGATTCTTTAATGACACTCCTCCTACGTATACCTTCAGTCTACTCTTGAACACTGTATTCTGGGAGGTTTGTGGAGGGTGGGGAAGTAGTGGTCGTGTGAGGGTGCTATGGGATTCTAATGTGTATTGTAGGGTGGGGGTTGTGAGTGTGGGGTGTGTTTAGCTGAAGGGTTCTGAGTGTGGTTCTGTGGGTGTTTGCACACTCTTCTCCACTCGACTCTGGTTATTCTCTACTGATTCTAGCCTTGTCTCTTTTGCCCCTTGCGTCTTTGTGTCCTCTCTCTCAACTGTTGTCGTTCTATCCTCGTTCTATCACAGTCTAGGAACACCCTCTGGTATGTTGTTGATTCCCTATTCTCTGAAAATTTATTAGCTGAGTCATGTCCTCCTCTCCTGTTTTTTTTATTTTTTTTTTTTATGATATTTTCAATCTTTTGTTCAGTATGTACCTTGGTGTTGAACTTTTCCTTTATTAATGTTATTAGTGCTTCTAGTGCTTTCGGCATTTGTGTTAGGTGACAGAATTGTAGTAGTAACATAATTTTAATAATGCACCACCCATTTCATTCACCAGATGGGCAAATGTTGTCACTGATATTGGTGACAGGTGGAGTAAGTGTATATTAGGCTACTGATTGGTGAAACCAGCCTTTACTTGAGTTTAAACTTGACTCAGTGGCTAACGAGTCGGTCTGGAGTTTTATGATTCTCTGATCACAGGTTCTAACCCCACCCTTGGTATGGTTTGAGTTTAAACTCTTCGGCTACACTCATCTTTCACTCCCACCAATCCCAGTTATGTGGAACAGCCCCTAAAAGCTTGCTTCAGGATTCATTGAGCTTCGCGTCATTATACTGAAACAAGTCTTGTGCTTCTGATCACTAGTTCTCGAAACAACCATCCCCATCTCTCCTTCTCATTAGCTAGGAGCTGCACCACCGTCCGTCTTCATACTGACCAAGTCACCATCCTCACCTGCCGGTTTCTTACCACCTTCACCAACACCAATTTTTTTTACTGGATCATGCATATAGTCCTTGGCTGTACACATCCGTTGGTTATATGTAAGAATTCTGGTTACTATCCTGGGATTTTTTTTATTCCTGTGTTAACCTGAAGGAATTAATTATTATTTTTGTTTGTGGATACTATTCTTTATTTTGTTCTATGTGTAATAAAGTTGTGTTCATTTATTCGATATCTCATACCTGTTTATCTTATGATATTATCGTTTAGTGTTTTGTATCTTAGTAGGGAAATGATATAAGTAACGACCTCTCCAGAAATTAGAGTAAGACAGGAAGTAACATTATTTTTTTTTTTTTTTACATTTTATTGGTTTTAAACAGAATTACAAAACATATCCATAAATAACTGTGACCGCAATCACTAATGCAAATAATTACAAAATCAATACAAAACATACAGATAATCTCCAGTAAGACAATTAAAGAACAATAAAGTCCCTATCCCCGCCAATCACTATGTGCATACAATTATATGCACCTATTACATATTAACCATAATTTATCCACAACCTACGTATGACCCTATTACATCAGGATGGATGTACAATATATAAACAGATAGCGTAAATCACCACTGTATCCTGTCCTGTATACACATATCTGTCACTCCAATATGATAAGAGCTCCAAGCCATTACCACTCCACATCCACTGGTACAGTAATGTCGTACACCAAACAATGTACATTTCTCACAAATTACTATAGTATTCCACACACAGGCACAATATATATTATACTCCAATCATACAGATAACATGCACTCCACGTATACCCACTCACACCCTAAACTTGATACCACAAGTACCACCTGTCCTATTCATTATTAACACAGTTCCACTGCTCATGACAATTCCAACCTTGTCATCTCTGAGTACAACTACGATAAATATATATAAAAAATACACCAAATTCATGTGACAGCAACCAAACATTTTACCGTCCTCTAACATTACCAAGTCTTGAATCTGCCTGAAGTCCACAGACCCATCAACCAGGTTTCAGTACCTCAGACCATACTCAAACTTCAATAATCACTCACATCAACATACTTACACCATAACTGAACACCCAGCACTGAACAGGACAAACCCTACTCTTCCCCAATTACAACCCCTTAAATAACCCACACACCCAAATCCACATCCCCACTCGATCACACAACATACACACCCAAACCCATCTGTCTCCGTCACCCAGTATAGATGTCATCCGTCCCCACCCACCAAACCGCCCTCCCCAACCGTACCAACTTCAGTCGATCACAAGCAACATCCAGGCCATACCAAAGCCACAACCGTACATTCCAAGCAAGTCGCAGAGCCAAGCCCCTTAAACTCCTACAAACCCACTTAATAACTCTCCCACCCGGAAATTCCTATAAGCCGAACTAAAACCTTATCCCAATCCTCCCATACACCTGCCTGTTTCTACATTTCGTACGGTACATTACCGCAGCCAATGCCCTAATTCTTTCCCTTATTCCCACCTCCCTCAATCTCCATGACCCACACACGAAATCAACCAAACAATGCATTAGGCCTCTCCTAACCCTGTCATCCATTCCTCCCAAGTCCAGGAACAGTGCCCTCAACAACTGTATCCCTCTCCCAAGTTTGCATACCACCCCCATCCACTCCCGCACCAGCCCAAAGCTTCACAGAAATATATCCTCATGCAAGACAGTTTCAACATACCACACCTCTCACACCTGCCCTCCTGTACCAACCCCATACTGAATAATACCGCCCTTGACGCTACCGCCCCATGTAAAAATCTGTACATCTGTTCACGATCTCTTGCGCGTAACCTAAGTCCTCGAAAACCCCTCCATATCCGAACCCAATCATATACTGGAAAACCGCTGCACCCTCTACAACCTTAGCCTCGCACCAAGACCCATCATCCTATTCACCTTCATTTTATCGGTTCCTTAATTACCAATAAATTCCTCAACAAATCTCTACAGTAATCTAACTCCTTTCCCCCACCATTCACTCATCTCCTCAATACACCCCCACCCCACCCTCCTCCTTTCCCCCAAGCCCCTCTCCTCACCAAGCACCGTCTCACATACATACACACCAGTCTCCGCTCCAACCTAATTAAACCCAAACCACCCATCCCTACCCCATTCCTAACAATTTCCTTCCGCAACCAATTCCTCCCATTCGCCCAGATATACTTGAATACTCTACGCTCCAACTCTTTCACATCCACCTGCAACAGTGGGTACACACCAGCAACATACCAAATCCTACTGTAGACCAATGTATTGACATCAAGTACCCTCTGTCGCAAAGTGAGATCACTCGGCCTCCATGCAGACATACACAACTCGCCTTTGAACCACTCGACCTGAATTCACCTCTCTCGTCTGATGCCTATCCTCATGTATACAATTCCACAGATAGTGATGCTATCCACCACGAACCACCCATACCCTGACCCAAGCTCCCCCACCCAGGATCCTACCTCCAACATTTTCGACTTTGCACCATTCACGCTCATCCCAGTGGCCTCACAAAAGTCCTTAAACACCTCCGAACCCTCTCAAAACCAACCACATTCCCTAAGAGCACTGTGGTGTCATCTACATAACCCACAACACCTCTATCCTGCCGCCCCTCCCTGTACCCCACCGTCCACTATTCTATAGAATGGATCTTGCACGCATGCAAAGAGAATCTGCGACAGGGTTGTCCCCTGTCGCAGACCCCTATCCATCTACACCACACCCCCAAGCCTGCCATTCACCTGTATTCTAACGCAAGCATCTACATATAATGCCCGAACCCAATCCACTACCTCCTCCCCGAAACCCTGTCTCCTCATCACCTCAAACAACACTCACGTTCCACACTGCCATACGCCCTTTCCAGTCCAAAGCTAAGATGCCTCCCCTACCACTATCTAAAACCCCTTAATCCTCTCATGTCCCTTAAGCACCCTCTACCGGATCCCCCTGCCCCCTGCAATCACCTTCTCAAGCACCCTTTTCAATCTATTTCCCAATATTTTTGCAAAGATCTTATAGTCTGCATTCATGAGCATCAGTGGCCTGTAATTACTCAACATATTATCTACTTTTTCCTTTTTCACCAAGACCATTACACCATCCCCATCCCTTTCCCCATCCTCCTATCCTCTTCATCCGATTCATCACTTCCACCACACAACCTCTCATACTATCCCAGTGTTCCCTATAAAACTCATTTGCCAACCCATCTATTCCAGGAGCTTTGCCTTTACTAAGCCCACTCACTGCCTCCCATACCTCCTCTTCGCTGATTGCCCCCCATACCCTCCCTATCCCCTCCTCTAACCTCCCCACAATACCCTCTGTAAGAATATTACAAGCCTTCAACTCCACATCCACACTACTCAGGTACCTCTGAAACCACTTGTCCACGTACACCCCTATCGCCTCTGTTCCTCAAATATTCATTCCGGCTCATAACCATCTGCACTTTCCTCTACTTCCACATATTCCATTGCCCTTCTCTCTACGCACTCTACATTGACCTAACACATATTTTGAGGGTTTATCCCCACAAAACATCATCTATACCCGCCTTCATCCTACACGCCCCAAACCTCTCATTCTGTATTTCTATCAACTTATTCTTCAAATCCCTAATCTCCCCGTAATTGCATATCCCCTCTTACATAACAACTCTGTAGCAGGCCTTCTAAATATCGTTGCATCCCATATCGCTATTCCGCCTCCTCCTTTCCCAATCTCTGATAAAACATTCGTATGTGTGGTTTTCCACCGACACCCACCAACCCACCAAATCTTCCTCCCGACGCCCTCGTTCCCATAACCTACCCCACCATCCCGCAAACTCAACCCTTTTATCCTCACCCGATAACAACCTAACATTCAATTTCCAATATCCCCTATACCACTTAGCTACTCCTGACCAATCTACCTCAGCCAACACCCCCCTGTGATCAGAAAAACCCACATCCAAATAACTAATCCTACCCACCACAACAGACCCGAAACATAAATCCTATCTAACCTAGCCCCATAACCCTCCTAACAAAAGTATGCTCCCAGAACCCCTACCCCAACTACATCCCCCAACCCCGCACTTCTTAATAAATCCCTCAGTTCAACCAACACACACCCGCCCCCCCTAGGCTCAACATCCCTCTCCCGAATTATGCAGTTAAAATCCCCCCCAACTATCGACACCCCAGGTAAACCCCTGAAAGCATATATCATTACATCCCTTACAAATTCCACCTTCACCTTCCTTGAATGTTCTGCCGGCATGTATACACCCATGAAACATACCGCACTCCACCCCACTCCCCTCTACCCTCACTATCCGACCCCCACACTCTTCCCAAGAATATAATTTAAAAGGGCTAGAGTCTGCGACTGCTATCGCCACCCCACCCTTTAATTTCCCTGATGAACCAGCATACACCTTATATCCCTTCAACTGCAACTCGCTTCCACACCGAAAATTATGTTCTTGTAAAAAGACTACATTCACACCATACCTCCTCAATGTGCATTCTACCCATGCCCTTTTAATTTCCTCCCGCAGACCATTTACGTTTAATGTTAGACACTTGAAAACAATTGTGAGGGTTTGCCCTTAGCCGCGGTGGAGGCTGCGAGACCGCCTTCCCTTTACCTCCTGTTTTACTCAACTGCCTCCCACCCTTGACCTTTCTCTATCATGCAAAACGCCCAGGTCCTTTCTCGCCACCTCCACCATCGACTTTTACCTGTCCTCTGTGCTGGGGTCAATACATCTTCACTATCACTCACTGTGCCCGACCGCTTCCTCGATCCAGGCACCGCTTCCATACTATCATCCCTCTCGTCGCTCTCTTGCCGATGCACCTCAGCCGATACATGCTCTCTGACTAAAGACTGCTGCTCAACACTGCTACTCACCAACTCATCCACCACACTCACTGCCGCATCCAAACCTTCACATGCCTCCACACTAAGTACTGGCAACGGGTCGTCCAATATCTCCCGTAATACCTCCTCCAAGGGAATCCTCGCCGTTGCCTGGGTGCTTTCGCCACCAGCAGCAGCCTCCTGTACAGACACATTTGGCAACGTATGACACACCTGCGATCCATCAACAATCTCACTCCATAATCTAGTTCCGGCCTCCTTAGCGTCCACCGGATCCTGCACAACCTCGTGCGTCCTTACTTCCAGGTCTCGTCGTCCAGTATCCACCCGTTGTCCCGTCCTCCGCATGCAGTCAGCAGCCACATGCTCGTATGCCCCGCACAACCTGCAGGTCCTTCGCTGTCCCATGTACGTCACGTATAGCTGAGTCCTAAATTCTGGCAGTACGACGTAAGATGGAATCGGCCTGCGTAATGTCATTTTTAATGAGTATGTCCCCTCAAAAATGCCCACCATCGGACCCTCGCTCCACTTCTCGGGCATGGCAGCATGCACAATGCCGTAAGCTCCAAATACTTGGCTGATGTCCACCGAGTCTGATTCAAACGGTGCATTCTTAACCCTGATCCAAGTGTAAGTATGCGACACGTCCTTCAGTCGCACTTGTAGGCCAGAATGTACTGTATAGACTCTGTCTTGATGGCGGTCGACAGTCCTTTCGTACACCTCAGCTGTTAAGAGTTTTACAAAGACTCTATTAACGCCGTTGAGCGCCACGCCATACAAATCTGTAGTCTCCAAACCATAAACGTCTCTTAATATGTTTGGCAGAACTGTAGCCGCAGTAGCCGGTTGCAAAGACCCTGTCACCATATCTATACAGACTGTGTTAATCCCGCGTCTGCTCGCCGTCGCCATGTTTACAGAAAATGAAGTTGTCGTTGATCACCGCTAGGTGGCAGCCCAGGGAACAGCACACCCGCACCCGTCAAGAGCTGGGTGGCCAATGTATAACATTATTAGTCACTGTCTGTTTAGCTAATGTAGTAGGGATGTGACACACCATCATATATTTGAGTAAAGTTTGGATTTATTTCATTAGTTTTGTGTGAAGGCAATACGATCAACTTTTATAATTTAATCGTTCACTGAAACTCAAGCTTTTGGGTTTATTTAGGTTTCAGTATTAAGATCAGCACAATACCTTTGATTCTCTCCTAATTTATGTTAACCATCTTTGTATTAGCAGTGGTGGAGAAATTGTTTATGGAAAAGCTATTGAGAACTGTTTGAATTTATGTCTCAGCTTCGCTGTCTTTGAGAAAGTTAATTTGGAAATATATTTTTTTGACTTTAATAATAATAATAATAATAATAATAATAATAATAATAATAATAATAATAATAATAATAATAATAATAATAATAATAATATAATAATAATAATAATAATAATATCTTTATTTACTACAAGTACATGTACAAGGTATACAGGCATAGCTGACATCAATGACATACTAATAATTAGGTAATTTTTGTCCCATGATGCGACCCACACCAGTCGACTAATACCCAGGTACCCATTTTACTAATAGGGAACATAGACAACCGGTGTAAGGAAAAACGTCCAATGTTTCTACCCTCGCTGGGAATCGAACCCGGACCCTCACCGTGTGAAGCAAGAGCTTTAGCCACCAGGCCACGGGTGTGCGAAAATTTCCCATCCTATGATAAGCCGTCATTCTCTTCAATATATTACGTTTTATAGTTTTCAATTACTTCACACTTTTCTTATTTACTCACATTACTTATTCTTGTGTCTGCTGGAAAAGCTTTGATGTATAAAGAAATTGTGTATACTTTCATAGCTCTTTAAGCATGGCTACCTGCGGGTTTAGAATGCTTGTGGGTAATCAAACTAATTTCATTGGTGTTACGTTAGAACAAAAAAAAAGAAGAAGGAAAGAAAAAGCTAGATCAACAAGAGAAAAAAGAATTTTGAGCAACAAGAGAAGAAAGAAGATAAATGATTGTTTATGAAGAGAAGAAAGAAAGATGGGAAAGAGAGAAGCGATTAGTGTGATACTAGACCTACAGAGCAGCAACACGAAGTGAGACTTAAAGAATTAGACAATTTACCTTAACAGAGGAAGCAAGAAAAACAGCGGGAACAACAAGGTTACAGCTGGATAATAATAAATTTTAACTATCTTGTGTTCCTTGCGCATATAATGAGGTTTGAGAACGCAGTAACACTTAATAATTTACCTCTCTGATATTTGGGCTGCATCATTAGCTTTATTGTTCACAGATATATTATACTTTACCTATTTAGATAATTTCAGATTATTAATTTTTAAAGAAAACTAATTACATTTAGAAAAGTGACTTTCGGTACTTAATAATTTCATCTTATCAAAATTATTCAATATATATATATATATGTCGTGCCGATTGGGTAAAACTGGTCAATTAACAAGAAATCATCTAAAATTAAGTCCTTTCTAAAAAAAATTCTTATACGTTTATATATATATATTTTGTTCATTTATATTAATGTAAAAATTTATAATTTTGTACCAAGAGAAACTTTGAAAACCTACCTAACCTTATTACAACACGCGGAATTTAATTTAGCCTAACCCAACTAAATATATTTTAGATACGTTAACATTAATTTAATAAAAAACAAACTCAATGAAATATATTTTTTTCGTTATGTTCAGAATGATTTTTGCGAAATTATTGCATACCCAAATTTTCCCTTGTCTTATATGGCAAGATGAACGTTGCTATTTAAGCCAAAATCGCAAGTTTTACCTAATCGGCACGACATATATATAGATATATAGATATATACACACACACATGCGATTTTTGCTTAAATGGCAACGCTCTTCTTGCCGAATAAGGCAAGCGAAAATTTGTGTATGCAATAATTTCGCAAAAAATCATTCTGAAACTAGCGAAAAAATATATTTCATTGTATTTGTTTATTATTAAATTATTGTAAACTTATCTAAATTATATCTAGTTGGATTAGGCTAAATTAAAATGCGCTGGTTAAAATAAGGTTAGGTAAGTTTTCTAAGGTTCTTTTGGTACAAAATTGTTAATTTTTACATTAACATTAATGAAAAAAAGTATACCTTTAAACGTATAAGAGAAAATTTAAGGAAGGACTAAATTTTAAACGAGTTATTGCTAATTGACCAGTTTTACCTGGCAAATATATATATATATATATATATATATATATATATATATATATATATATATATATATATATATATATATATATATATATATATATTATATAATATATATATATATATATATATATATATATATATATATATATATATATATATATATATATATATATATATATATATATATATATATATATATATATGTCGTGCCGATTAGGTAAAACTGGTCAATTAGCAAGAACTCATCTAAAATTAAGTCCTTTCTAAAATTTTCTCTATACGTTTAAAGATATATTTTTTCATTTATGTTAATGTAAAAATTTATAATTTTGTACATAGAGAAACTTTGAAAACCTACCTAACCTTATTACAACAAGCGCAATTTAATTTAGCCTAACCCAACTAAATATATTTTAGATACGTTAACATTAATTTAATAATAAACAAACACAATGAAATATATTTTTTCGTTATGTTCAGAATGAATTTGGCGAAATTATTGCATACACAAATTTTCACTTGTCTTATATGGCAAGGTGAGCGTTGCTATTTAAGCCAAAATCGCCAGTTTTACCTAATCGGCACGACATATATATATATATATATATATATATATATATATATATATATATATATATATATATATATATATATATATATATATATATATATATATATATATATATATATATATATATATATATATATATATATATTATAAGCAAGGTACCACCTCTAGATCTTTACTGGGGACCCTCATCCTCAGAGAAGACAATAAACTTACTTCAGGGAAAACTCAAGGTTCTCCCCTGAGCTGTTTGAATATTTTCTTATCCTACCACCCAGTATAATTTATATTATATATGTACTTTTTTAATAGACAGAATACATTAACAGAAAACACAAACATGAACATGAATACATTGGTACAATATATCGAAGATTATGAATCTCCTCCAGCTCCTTTAAAGCCGGATGCAAGCCTAG
Source organism: Cherax destructor (assembly GCA_009830355.1). Classification (NCBI taxonomy): domain Eukaryota; kingdom Metazoa; phylum Arthropoda; class Malacostraca; order Decapoda; family Parastacidae; genus Cherax; species Cherax destructor. The sequence goes on from WNWK01008167.1 coordinate 10,327, forward strand.
TATGCAGCATGCATTTTCCTTCTGGATATCCACGCTGAGGCGTTGGAACATGAAAGTGGCTGCCCTTCAGTTCCTGGTGGTGCCGATGAGTCTGGAACCCAGTTCTTTAAGGAAACGTGTGACATTTTTCCCCATGATCCCAAGGTCTCTGATCTCACTGGGACAAATTGATACTGTTGGCTTATGTCTCTGTATTGGCTGATCTTGTACTCCTCCCTGTGGTCAGCAGCTCCTCCCTGTCGCCCGACACTGTGATGTATGTAGGTGTCAGCCAACGTCGACACACAGGTATAATCCCATTCTAAGAGCTTGCCATTCTTCCAAGGATAGATGATGATCTAACCGGGGCAGTTTGCTGGGTTTTGGGTATTGTTGGCTGCTAGTGTTCGGTGCTCTCTCTCGGCTGGGCATCCAGCTGTAGCAAGGGTTCTCTTTATGATGTCGTTGACTTCATTGTGTCTTTCATGCCAACCCTTGGTTTTGGAACAGTTAAGACCATGTTGGTCGGCTTGCGCATCGCCGCAAATACACGTATATTCCGTGCGAATTGAGGCAGCAAGGCGCAGAGCCACTGCAATACGGAGGGTCTTAGGGTCGAGGCGTGTTTCCATTGCCGAAATGGGAACTGTTTGGAGGAAGTCCCTAGAGTGATGGGAACTCACAGCTAGGAGACGGGCAGTCTCCCTGTCTGATGTTACAGCCCTAAGCATGCTGGCCACACCTTTTCAGCGATGGGGCCATCCCAACTTGACTGTTTGTAGGCCAGTTCTGCACTAGGTTTTGGTGCTGGAGCAGCAAGAGTCTCCCATTCAGTGATGGCACTGGCGTAGCTAGGGTCCTGTATTCCTGTTGAATCACTGAGATTGTCTTTAAGAATTTGTTTTAACTCATTTGATGCTATGGAAGAGGATAAGAAAGCTGGTAGGGCAATCTGGGAGGATTTGCGTACTCCCAGCCCCCCAAGCCTGACTTTAAGTGAGGCTTGCAACCACTGTCCATCTTCGAGGGAAATATTCAATACACTCACTGTCTTGTCAGAGGCGCGCTTAAACTACAGTTATAAATCTGCATCATCGAGAGTGCAGACACTGTACTTCCTATCTCCAGGACTCATGTCCGGCCTGCCGGTTTCTCGCAATCCCTTCATAGATGTTACCTTGTTAACATTCCAAAACATGCATGAGGACATCCGACTATGAGAGCAAGACCCGGATCATCCACATCTCCAGGACGAAATTCAGAAACATAAAAAACGATAGTTCCCACTAGCATTACTTCTCATCAAACAATCACCATGAAGCTGAGTTCCTTAGCACTCAGGCCGCAGCCTCAAGAAGAGGTGTGGCTCCACTGGACCCGGTAATGCTCGCTTTCTTGATCCTTCCTGACATTGCCTTCTGATCTGCAGCTTCATCAGCCGCCCTCGCATCACCAGCTGCTGTGCAGCTGGCATGCCCTTCAAGACCGGGTTATTATCTGGAAAAGACCCGGACAGGCAAATGTACTAGCGAATCTAAAACAACAACAAAAAACTCCCCTCCTCAGGCCTCTGGATAATAATTTTGGTAATCCCGCACCTCCTCCTCCTAATCTTCAAACTACAGATTCTCTTCAATATATTCACACCACACATTGCCCTGAGACATGACATCTCCACTGCCTCCAGCCTTCTCCTTGTTGCAACATTCACCACCCCTGCTTCACACCCATATAAGAGCGTTGGTATAACTATACTCTCATATATTCCCCTCTTTGGTTCCTTGGATAAAGTTCTCTATCTCCACAAGCTCCTTAGTGCACCACTCACCTTTTTCTCCTCGTCAATTCTATGTTTCACCTCATCTTTCATTCACCAATCTGCTGACATGTCCACTCCCAAATATCTGAATACATTCACCTCCTCCATCCTCTCTCCCTCCAATCTTTCGTTACTTAATGTTACAAAATGACACGATATCTATTAATAATAGATATCTCCAGTGAACACTAGAAAGGAAAGCCCTTCTAGCATCCAGCCTGTTACTGGGCTTTTGCAACCAAGTCAGCTTAAGAGGATTGCAACTGATAGGGTACTAACCAAACAGATATTTAAAAGGTTTATTAACAAAGTGAGAAAATCTAGGGTAGCAAAGTAAATCAAATATAAAGATATTAATTAAGATATCAATTAGGAGGTTAATTAGGAGGGTAGCTCCTACACTGCTCTCATATACAATACGTCTGTGCTGAGGGCACATATATATAAATGACTCAGAAGTACCATCAGGTACAATGTCAGTAATTACAATAATATATACAAATAAGAATAAATGTGTGTATGAGTGTGCTCCCGGTAACTCTAAGACTCGACTCAACCAGTGTACGACAGAACAACTCTTAAGCTATCTTCTCTAACAAACTGACAATCAGAACAGCTTGATTGTCCAGTAAAATGACCAATTCGCAGAACAGCAATATAACAGGCAACAGCAACACAGCGTCAGGAACAAGGAGATAGAAAATCGACCCTAACTGGGGACCATCAGTAGATCCTCCAAAACAGTCACAAAACTCCCTTTCTACTGAAACTAGGTTCAGCATAAACAATCCCAAACTATGGCGGTGCACAGATGCCTTATCGAATTAGGTCCAGAGATATAGCTTGAGACCTGAGTTTTATCAGTGTCAATGTGACACACAACCCAGAACAACGTCGAAAATAACTGTCTAGTCTATTCTCTGTGAACAGAGTTACACAGAGTTCTGAGAAGTATGATTCGCCTCACCAACGAATGCATACTCTACCCAACAGAGTCTAATGTCGAGAAAACAAGTAGAAATAGGAGTGAGGTTGACTCGACGAGGGTCAACAGGCCAGAGAGAGAGAGGGAAGAGAAACAACACCCATCTCAGGTGTGTTCAGCGACTGACTCCTCCCAGCAACTAGACGCCGGCAGTATAACAGTAGTTTGCCAACTCCAAGGCAGTTACGACACACTCCAACACAATATAAAATATCACATCCTATCTAATAAATATAGCTAAGATACATTATATACATTGAGGCCCAATTCTGGGGGCGCAATACTTAATATTTTTGTTATCCTCATCACATTACTGTTTATAATATTCACCTTCAATTTATTTTTACATACCCTACCAAACTCATCAACCAACCTCTGCAACTTCTCTTCAGAATCTCCCAAAAGCAGTGTCATCAGCACAGAGCAACTGTGACAACTCCCACTTTGTGTTAGATTCTCAATCTTTCAACCCCACACCTCTTGCCAACACCCGAGCATTCACTTCTCTTACAACTCCATCAATAAATATATTGAACAACCATGGTGACATCACACATCTCTGTCTAAGGCCTACTTTTACCGTTAAATAATCTGCTTCTCGCCTACATACTCTAACCTGAGCCTCACTATCCTCGTAAAGACTCTTCACTGCTTTCAATAACCTACCTGATATTCAATACAATTGCAACATCTGCCACATTGCCCCCCTATCCACCCTATCATGCACATCTTTCAAATCCATATATGCCACTTAAACCTCTTTACCCTTATCTAAATACTGTTCACCTATGTTTCACTGTAAACACTTGGTCTACACACCCCCTACCCATCCTAAGTCCTCCTTGTACATCTGCTATCCTGTTCTCAGTCTTACTCTTAATTCTTTCAATAATAACTCTACCATACACTTTACCAGGTATACTCAACAGACTTTATCCCCTATAATTTTTACACTCTATTTTATCCCTTTCTTTATATATATATATATATATATATATATATATATATATATATATATATATATATATATATATATATATATATATATATATATATATATATATATATATATATATATATATATATATATATATATATATATATATATATATATATATATATATATATATATATATATATATATATATATATATATATATATATATAATATATATATATATACAGAGAAAATCGCAGTCAGCAGGAATCGATACTGCAGCGCTCTAGACCACTCGGCCACACAAATGCCACATAAGCTGGGCAGGCTGGTTCACAAGCCATGTTTCTCTCCCAGCCCGGGCACGTCAGTGAGCCTCAAGCATGGATTCAAGCTATATCAATCTCTTCATGTGCATATCCCCGCTTGTTTCTGCGTGGTGCATTGATATAAAAATCGCTTGAGAGGTCTGAACATACAGGAGGAGATTGAAATAGCTTCCAATTGAGGCATTGAGTGAGTGTAATATTGAGACAAAATGAGTGAGAAACAGTGGTAGAGAAAGAATGATATGAGTAACAGGTATGTTTCTGTGGTTAGCTCATTAGTGGAGTGCTCGGAAAGAGACGTATGGAACAGACAGGCCTGGGAACAGATTTTTTTGGAAAGATTAAAGCATTTAAGACACATGACTGAGAGGTGATGGGGGAGGGACCAATTTTTGGGAAAGACAAAAGACACCTGAGAGATGGGCAGTTTTTTTGCAGTTAGCTCATTAGTGGAGTGCTCAATGAGAGAGAGAGGTGAAGTGAGGAAGGGGAAGATTTAGACTGAGATAAATCTGTGTGTGTGTGTACTAACCTATTTGTTGTTACAGTGTCGATACATAGCTCCTGGCCCCGCCTCTTCATGAGGCTTTATCATACCTCGTCATACTACGTCATACTACGTCACTTGCCAGATTATTCCACTTCATGACAACTCTGTGACTAAATAAATACTTCCTAACAACTCTTTGACTCATCTGAATTTTCAACTTCTAATTGTGACCCGTTGTTTCTGTGTCCCATCTCTTTAACATCCTGTCTCTGTCCACCTTATCAATTCCTCGCAGTATTTTGCATGTTGTATCATGTCTCCCCTAACCATTCTGTCCTCAAATGTTGTCAGGCCCATTTCCCTTTACCATTATTCGTAGGACATTCCCCTTAGCTCTGGAACTAGCCTCGTTGCAAACTTTTGCACTTTCTCAAATGACTACCTTATGTCTCCCAGACTGAATTGTATCTAATATATAGTCCCTTTCATCAGTTTCATCTATTCCTCCCATTTCCTCAAATCCCCATCTGTTTTTAATGAGCATTACAATTCCTCTTCCCCCTCCGTCTTTCCTCAGGATCTGATATCCGGGTGGGAAGATTGCGTCTGTTATCCCAGCAAGTTTTGTTTCTGTGAGTGCTATAATGTATCGAGACGTCTCCTTAATGCTTTCATGCCACTCTTCACATTTATTTTTTATTCCATACACATTTGTATACCAAACCTTCAACTTCTTTTCTAAAGCTGTGGTCTGGGGAGAACGTTGGGGTTGAGGGAACTGTGGTCTGGGGAGAACGTTGGGGCTGAGGGAGCTGTGGTCTGGGGAGAACGTTGGGGTTGAGGGAGCGGGAGACCTGTGGAACTATAGGAGGGTTGCTGTGAGGGTCGAGTTTGTGATGAGGGAGGTGAGGGCAATGGGTATGGTGTGTGGGATTTGGGGTAGATTGTTTGGTTGCGTTGGGGTTGTCATGGTTGAGATCCTTCTGTACATTGTTCTGAAGGAGGTTGTATTTGTTCTTTCTCATGAGTCTGGGTTCACTTACTCATCTCCGTCTTTGCCTCTCTTTCCTTCTTGCAACTTTGTACCCTCTCATTCAGTTTCTGCGTTTCTTCTTGTGTTCTACCGCTGATCAGGTACACCTCTGGTAAGTCAGTATGTTCCTTAGCCGTGTTTTCTCCTGTAGGAACCTGTGTCGAGCCGAGTTTTCCTTGAAAATTTGATTGGCCTTTTTTTTAGGTTGAAATCCACCGAATTCTCAAAGAAATTGTCAACTGGGTCATGTCGTTCTCTCCTATTGCATTCATGATACTTTCAATCGCTTCTATATCCCCTTGTCTTCTTGCTTCATAAGTTTTCCCTTCAACTTCCTGGAGCCCATAAATAAAAACTGACCTCTTCCTTTCATCCTCCTACTGCATTTCCCTTTGCATCCCCTGAGTCGACTTAGTTGCCTCCATTGCAGTGTTCCTTCATCTGAAGTCCCTTTGCTTAGAGGTCTGTCATTTTCCCTTCTCAGCTTCTCCTGGGACTGCTGTGGTCTGTTAGCTCCTCTGAATTAAGCTTAGCTCTCATTTTCCTCAGTCCCCTTGTTTATTCTCGGTGTGCTCCTCGTTTTTTTCCGGGCTCGTCGACGGTCTGATAGGGCCTGTGTGTACTGTATAACTCCTTTGTTCCCTACAGTCCCATCGTGTATGTGTGTGTGTACTCACCTAATTGTACTCACCTAATTGTGGTTGCAGGGGTCGAGACTCAGCTCCTGGCCCCGCCTCTTCGCTGTCTGCTACTGGGTCTCTGCTCTCCCTGCTCCATGAGCTTTATCATACCTTGTCTTAAAACTATGTATGGTTCCTGCCTCCACTATATCTTTCTCTAGTCCATTCCACTTCCTGACTACTCTGTGGCTGAAGAAATGTTTCCTGACATCCCTTTGACTCATCTGAGTCTTCAGCTTCCAGTTGTGTCCCCTTGTTTCTGTGTTCCCTCTCTGAAACAACCTGTCACTATCTACCTTGTCAATTCTCCGCAGTATTTTGTATGTCGTTATCATGTCTCCTCTGACCCTTCTTTCCTCCAGTGTTGTTAGTCCTATTTCCCTCAACCTTTCTTCATAAGACAGACCCCTGAGTTGTGGAACTAACCTTGTCGCAAACCTTTGCACTTTCTCTAGTTTCCTTACGTGCTTGACCAGGTGTGGGTTCCAGACTGGTGCTGCATATTCTAGTATGGGCCTGACGTACACGGTATACAGTGTCTTGAACGATTCCTTGTTAAGGTAACGGAACGCTAATCTAAGGTTTGCCAGACGCCCATATGCTGCCGCAGTTATCTGGTTGATGTGTGCCTCCGGAGACGTGCTAGGCGTTATACTCACTCCAAGGTCTTTCTCCTTTGCCGAGGTTTGTAGCCTTTGTCCGCCTAGCTTGTACTCTGTCAGCGGTCTTCTTTGCCCTTCTCCGATCCTCATGACTTTGCATTTGGAGGGATTGAATTCGAGAAGCCAACTGCTAGACCAGATGTCGAGCTTGTCCAGGTCTGTTTGCAGCCCTGCCTGGTCCTCTTCCGATGTGATTCTCCTCATTATTTTCACATCATCCGCGAATAGAGACACTTCTGAGTCTATCCCATCCGTCATGTGTGTGTGTGTGTGTGTGTGTATTTGAGTGTGTGTGTGTGTGTGTGTGTACTCACCTAGTTGTGGTTGCAGGGGTCGATACACAGCTCCTGGCCCCTTCTATTCACTGGCCGCTAATGGGTATCTCTTCCTGCTCCATGAGCTTTATCATACCTCTTCTTAAAGCTATGTATGGATCCTGCCTCCACTATATCGCTTCCCAAACTATTCAACTTCTTGACTACTCTGTGACTGAAGAAATACTTCATAACATCTCTGTGATTCATCTGAGTCTTCAACTTCCAACTGTGACCCCTTGTTGCTGTGTCATATCTCTCTAACATTCTGTCTCTATCCACCTTGTCGATTCCTCTCAGTATTTTATGTCATTATCATGTTTTCCCTATCTCTTCTGTCCTCCAGTGTCGTCAGGTCGATTTCGCTTAACCTCTCCTCGTGCAAACCTTTGCACTTTCTCTAGTTTCCTTACGTGTTTGGCTAGGTGTGGGTTCCAAACTGGTGCTGCATATTCCAATATGGGCCTAATGTACACAGTGTACAGGGTCCTGTACGATTCCTTATTAAGATGTCGGAATGCTGTTCTTAGGTTTGTTACTCGCCCGTATCCTGCAGCAGATATTTGGTTGATGTGCCCATAAGGAGATGTGCTTGGTGATGTTATACTCACTCAATGATCTTTTTTCTTGAGTGAGGTTTGTAGTCTTCTTTGCCATTCCCCAATCTTCATGACTTTATGCTTGGTGGGGTTGAACTCCAGGAGCCAGTTGCTGGACCAGGGCTGCAGCCTCTCCAGATTCCTTTGTAGTTCTTCCTGGTCCTCGTCCGATTGGTTTCTTCTCATCAGCTTCACATCATCTTCAAACAGGGACGACACTTCGGAATGTATTCCTTCCGTCATGTAGTTCGCAAATACCAGAAAGAAAATCGGTCCTTGCACTGACCTCGCTCGTCACAGGCGCCTACTCTGACACCTCGCCATATACCATGACTCGCTGTTGTCTTTCTGACAGGTATTCCCTCATCCATTGCAGTGCCTTCCCACTTATTCCTGTCAGGTCCTCCAACTTTTGCACTAACCTCTTATAGTCCTAGAAAAAGCAATCTACTCACCCCTTTCTCTCTTGTCTTACTGCTGTCACCCTGTCATAGACCTGCAGTAAGTTTGTGACACAGGATTTCAAGTCCTTGAAACCGTGCTGGCTGTCGCTAAGCATATTCCTTTCTAGGTGTTTCACCACTCTTCTCCTGATAATCTTCTCTATGACTTCGCATACTATACATGTCAGTGACACTGGTCTGTAGTTTAATACTTCATATCTATCTCTTTTTTTAAAAAATCTTTACTACATTTTCTGTCTTCCATACCTCAAGTAGTCGCACTGTTTCGATTAATGTGTTGGTTGTTGTTAGTGGTACACATAGCGCCTCTGCTCCTTATCTCAGGACACATGGAGAGATGTTGTCCGGCCCCATCGCCTTTGATGTATATAGCTCACTTAGCAGCCTCTTTACTTCTTCCTCGGTTGTATGTATTGTCCCCAACACTTGGTGTACCCCACCTCTCTGTGTTTCAAGAACACTCCTTTGAATCTCATCTTGAGCTCCTCACATATTTTGCGGTCGTTTCTTGTAATCTCTCCTCCTTCCTTCCTCAGTCTGATTACCTGTTAATTGACTGTTGTTTTCCTCCAGATGTGGCTATACAACAGCTTTGGGTCACATTTGGCTTTTGCTGCTACGTAATTTTTGTATTGTCGTTGGGCCTCCCTTCTTACCTGTGCCTATTCATTTCTGTCTCTGTGACTGTTCTCCTAATTCTCCTCTGTCTTTTGCCTTCTATACTTCTTCCATTCTCTAGCATACTTGGATTTGGCTTCACTACACCTTTGGGTGAACCAAGGGGTCATCCTGGCTCTGCCCTGCTCTGGTTGTCATCTGCTGAATCTGTCCTTGTCTTTCTTCCTATCCCCTTTTGCTTCTGTGTCCTCTAACTCAGCTGCTTTCTTTCTTTTCTTGTTCTGTATCTGTTCAGGAACACCCTTTTGTATGTTGATGATACCTTCAGCTGGGATTTATCTTGCAGGATCGTGTTCCACACCGTTTCTGTCTTTAAAATAAGTTTGACCGGCAAATTTCTTCCCTTCATGTACCTCCCAATTCTCTGAAAATTTACTATCTCAGTCATGTCCTCCTCGTCTATTTCTTTGATGATGTTTTCAATCTCCTGTTTTTCTTCCTGTCATCTTTCATCATGAAGCCCATGAAAAAACACAGACTTCTCCCTTCTTCCTCCCAAACCCTTTCTCTCTGTGTCTTTGGGTGCCCCAGTGGCCTGGTGTCTAAAGCTTTCGCTTCACGCACAGAGGGCCCGGATTTGATTCCCTGCGGGGTGGAAACATTTCGACATGTTTCCTTATACCTGTTGTCATGTTCACCTAGCAGCAAATAGGTACCTGGGTGTTAGTCGACTGGTGTGGGTCGCATCCTGGGGGACAAGATTGAGGACCTTAATGGAAATAAGACAGACTGTCCTCGATGATGCACTGACTTTCTTGGGTTATCCTTGGTGGATAACCCTCCAGGGTTAAAAATCCGAAGAAAATCTTATCTGTACATCGCCTTTGTCTCCCTTATCTTTTCCTGTATGTCCTAGATGTGCCTCTGCATAGGGCCTATCCCCCTCTCCACCTTCTCTCACTTCCTCTACTACTATCGCTGCTCCTAACATCTCTCCCCATTCATTCCTCAACCCTGCTTGGTGGACTGACAGGGCCTTAACATAAGTCAAGTCTCCTTCCTTTCCGTTGAGCTCCTCGTTCACTAGGGGTGTACCTGCTTGAAATGTTGTCTCCTCTGGGCAATAGCCCTGTAACTCACTTCAGTCAATTTACCTCATATTTTAGGAACCGTATCCTGGCTTATGCAGCTTCAGCTTGTGACTCTCATTTCTTCTTCTCTGCCTCCATCCTCTTCTACATTTTTGCAGAAAGCTCACCTTGTTTGCTCTTCCACCCTTTTACATTGCTCTTCCATCCAATTCTTCATTACCAGAACCATCTTCCTCTGGTCCCCTGAGACTTAAACGTCCCCTCTGAGCTACCATTTTTTTTAATGGATTAAGTGTTGTAGTGTGTGTGTGTGTGTGTGTGTGTGTGTGTGTGTGTGCACGCATGTGAGTGGGGAAGGAGTTGTAATTGGGAGAGAGTTGTGGAGAGGGAGGGAGGGTGACAGAGTGATGGAGAGGAGGGGAGAGAGATTGGGAAGGGGGTAGTTTGTGTGTGTGTGATCACCTATTTGAACTCACCTATTTGTGGTTGCAGGGATTGAGACTTATCTCCTGGCCCTGTCTCTTCACTGATCACTGCTAGGTCCTCTCTCTCCTAGCTCCATGAGCTTTATCATACCTCGTCTTAAAATACTTCATAACATTTTTTTGACTCATCTGGTTCTTCAACTTTCATTTGTGACCCCTTGTTTCTGTGTCCCATCTCTGGAACATCCTGTCTCTGACCACCTTATCTATTTTTTGCAGTATTTTGTATGCCGTTATCATGTCTCCTCTGACCCTCCTGTCCTCCAGAGTCGTCAGGCCGATTGCCCTTAACCTTTCTTCGTAGGACATTTCCCTTACCTCTGGAACTAGCCCAGTTGCAAACCTTTGTGCTTTCTCTAATTTCTTGACGTGCTTGACCAGGTGTGGGTTCCAAACTGGTGCTGCATACTTCAGTATGGGCCTGACGTACACGGTGTACAGAGATTTGAACGATTCCTTACTGAGGTACTGGAATGCTATTCTCAGGTTTGCCAGGCGCCCATATGCTGCACCAGTTATCTGGTTAATGTGTGCTTCCGGAGACGAGCTCGGTATTATACTCACACCAAGATCTTTCTCCTTGAGTGAGGTTTGCAGTCTTTGGCCACCTAGCCTATACTCGGTCTGCGGTTTTCTTTGCCCTTCCCCGATCTTCACGACTTTGCATTTGGCGGAGTTAAATTCGAGGAGCCAGTTGCTGGACCACGTGTCCAGCCTGTTCAGGTATCCTTGTAGTCCTGCCTGATCCTCATCTGATTTAATTCTCCTCATTAACTTCACATTATCTACGAACAGGGACACTTCTGAGTCTATCCCTTCCATCATGTCATTCACATAAACCAAAAATAGCACTGGTCCTAGGACTGACCCCTGTGGGACCCCGCTCGTCTCAGGCGCCCACTGTGATACCTCATCATGTACCGTGACTCGTTGCTCCCTATGCATGCACTTAAGTGCATGCATTGGGATGTTGGTTGTTTGGAGGGACATCTAAACTGTCATATATATATTGAGAGAGAGGTGAAGATTTATAAACTAAAAGAGGAGGCAGTTAGGGTAAGATATAAACAACTATTGGAGGATAGATGGGCTAGTGAGAGTGTAGGAAATGGGGTCGAAAATGTATGTGGTAGATTTAAAAATGTAGTGTTAGAGTGTTCAGCAGAAGTTTGTGGTTACAGGCGAGTGGGTGCGGGAGGGAAGAGGAGCGATTGGTGGAATGATGATGTAAAGAGAGTAAGGGAGAAAAAGTTAGCATATGAGAGGTTTTTACAAAGTAGAAGTGATGCAAGGAGGGAAGAGTATATGGAGAGAAAAAGAGAGGTTACAAGAGTGGTGAAGCAATGTTAAATGAGAGCAGATGAGAGAGTGGGTGAGATGTTATCAGCAAATTTTGTTGAAAATAAGAAAAAGTTTTGGAGTGAGATTAATAAGTTGAGGAAGCCTAGGGAACAAATGGATTTGACAGTTAAAAATAGGAGAGGAGAGTTATTAGATGGAGAGTTAGGGGTATCGGGAAGATGGAGGGAATATTTTGATGAGTTGTTAAATGTTGATGAAGACAGGAAAGCTGTGATTTCGTGTATAGGGCAAGGAGGAACAACATCTTGTAGGAGTGCGGAAGACCCAGTTGTGAGTGTGGGGGAAGTTCGTGAGACAGTGGGTAGAATGAAAGGGGGTAAGGCAGCTGGGATTGATGGGATAAAGGTAGAAATGTTAAAAGCAGGCGGAGATATAGTTTTGGAGTGGTTGGTGCTATTATTTAATACATGTATGGAAGAGGGTAAGGTACCTAGGGACTGGCAGAGAGCGTGTATTGTTCCTTTGTATAAAGGCAAAGGGGATAAAAGAGAGTGCAAAAATTATAGGGGAATAAGTCTGTTGAGTATACCAGGTAAAGTGTATGGTAGAGTTATTATTGAAAGAATTAAGAGTAAGTCGGAGAGCAGAATAGCAGATGAACAAGGTGGCTTTAGGAAAGGTAGGGGGTGTGTAGACCAAGTGTTTGCAGTAAAACATATAGGTGAACAGTATTTGGATAAGGATAAAGAGGTTTTTGTGGCATTTATGGATTTGGAAAAGGCGTTTGATAGGGTGTATAGGGGGGCAATGTGGCAGATGTTGCAGGTGTATGGAATAGGAGGTAGGTTACTGAAAGCAGTGAAGAGCTTTTATGAGGATAGTGAGGCTCAGGTTAGAGTGTGTAGGAGGGAGGGAGATTATTTCTCGGTAAAAGTAGGCCTTAGACAGGGATGTGTGATGTCACCGTGGTTGTTCAATATATTTATAGATGGGGTTGTAAGAGAAGTGAATGTGAGGGTTTTGGCAAGAGGTTTGGGGTTAAAAGACAAAGAATCAAATACAAAGTGGGAGTTGTCACAGTTGCTTTTTGTTGATGACACTGTGCTTTTGGGAGATTCTGAAGAGAAGTTGCAGAGGTTGGTGGATGAATTTAGTAAGGTATGTAAAAGAAGAAAATTGAAAGTGAATACAGGAAAGAGTAAGGTGATGAGGATAACAAAAAGATTAGGTGACGAAAAATTGGATATCAGATTGGAGGGAGAGAGTATGGAGGAGGTGAATGTATTCAGATATTTGGGAGTGGACATGTCAGCAGATGGGTCTATGAAGGATGAGGTGAATCATAGAATTGATGAGGGGAAAAGGGTGAGTGGTGCACTTCGGAGTCTGTGGAGACAAAGAACTTTGTCCATGGAAGTTAACATAAGAACATAAGAACATAAGAAAGGAGGAACACTGCAGCAGGCCTGTTGGCCCATACTAGGCAGGTCCTTCACAATCCGTCCCACTAACAGAATATTTGCTCAACCCAATTTTCAATGCTACCCAAGAAATAAGCTTTGACAATTCTACCCACTCATGCGCGAGTGCCACTCAAATCCAACCCCTCTCACTCATGAATTTATCCAACCTAAATTTGAAACTACCCAAGGTCCTAGCTTCAATAACCCTACTAGGCAGACTGTTCCACTCATCAACTACCCTATTTCCAAACCAATACTTTCCTATATCCTTTCTAAATCTAAACTTATCTAACTTGAATCCATTATTGCGGGTTCTCTCTTGGAGAGATATCCTCAAGACCTTATTTATATCCCCTTTGTTAATACCCATTTTCCACTTGTATACCTCGATCATGTCTCCCCTCATTCTACGTCTTACAAGTGAATGTAATTTTAGGGTCTTCAATCTTTCTTCGTAAGGAAGATTTCTAATGCTATGTATTAATTTAGTCATTCTACGCTGAATGTTTTCTAACGAATTTATGTCCATTCTGTAATATGGAGACCAAAACTGAGCTGCGTAATCTAGGTGAGGCCTTACTAACGATGTAAAAAGCTGTAATATAACCTCTGGACTTCTGTTGCTAACACTTCTTGATATAAATCCCAGTAATCTATTTGCCTTATTACGTACGCTTAGGCATTGCTGTCTTGGTTTAAGGTTGCTGCTTACCATCACCCCCAAGTCCTTCTCGCAATCTGTATGGCTAAGTTCTAGGTTATTTAACTTATAAGTGCTTGGGTTATGGACACTCCCGAGCTTCAGAACCTTGCATTTATCTACATTGAACTGCATCTGCCACTTTTCTGACCACGAATTAAGTTTGTCTAAATCTTCCTGAAGTTCTATGACATCTATGTTTGAATCAATTATCCTACCTATCTTCGTGTCGTCGGCGAATTTGCTCATATCACTAGTAATTCCCTCATCCAGGTCATTGATATATATTATAAATAACAATGGGCCTAAGACTGATCCCTGTGGAACACCACTTGTTACAAGTCCCCATTCGAATTTAACCCCATTTATGCACACTCTCTGCTTCCTATTGGTGAGCCATGAGTCGATCCATGACAGCACTTTTCCCCCAATGCCATGAGCTGCCACTTTCTTTAACAGTCTCTGGTGCGGTACTCTATCAAAAGCCTTACTAAAGTCTAAATAAACAATATCGAATTCTTTATCGTGATCAACAGCTTCAAAAGCTTTACTGAAGAAGGTTAATAGATTAGATAGGCAGGAACGGCCCCTCGTGAATCCATGCTGGGTATCATTAATCAAATTATGGTTATCTAGATGGCTTCTAATAATATCAGCTATAACTGACTCTAGTAATTTGCCTACAATTGAGGTCAGACTTATTGGGCGGTAGTTTGACGGTAGTGACTTGTCCCCTGCTTTAAAAATAGGAATTACATTAGCCATCTTCCACATATCAGACACTACACCTGTTTGAAGAGATAAATTAAAAATGTTAGATATTGGTTCACAGAGTTCCATTTTGCATTCCTTAAGAACCCTTGCAAAAAGCTCATCAGGACCCGGCGATTTATTTTGTTTCAGTCGGTCCAGCTGTTTCATAACCATTTCGCTAGTGACTGTGATATTACATAATTTATCTTCTTCTGGGCCTCTGTAAAAATTAATTACTGGGATATTATTTAATGTCTTCCTGTGTGAAAACCGAGAGAAAATAATTATTAAAAATAGAGCACATATCATTCTCCTTGTCAGTAAGATGCCCAAAGTTATTTTTAAGGGGACCTATCTTATCCCTAACTTTTGTTCTATAAACCTGGAAAAACTTTTGGGTTAGTTTTTGAATCCCTAGCAACTTTAATTTCATAGTCCCGTTTAGCTTTTCTTATTCCCTTTTTAACGTCCCTCTTAATGTCAGTATACTGATTTATAAGATGACCCTCACCTTTTTTTATGTGCCTATAAATTCCTTTCTTCTGCCCTAAAAGATATTTGAGCCTATTATTCATCCATTTTGGGTCATATCTACTTGATCTAATTTCTTTATACGGGATAAATGTTCTTTGGGCAGCCTGTATAGTGTTAAGAAAACTGTCATATTGATACCTCTCTTCTTCACCCCAGTCCACAGTTGATAAGTGTTCTCTAAGTCCATTATAATCTGCTAAGCGAAAATTTGGGACCATTACTGAATTATTCCTACTATCATACATCCATTCAATGCTAAAGGTAATTTTGACTTGTGGTCGCTTGAGCCGAGTTCCTCTGTAATTTCTAAATTATTAACAAGGGTTTCCTTGCTTGCCAGAACTAAGTCAAGTAGGTTATTTCCCCTTGTAGGTTCTGTTACAAACTGCTTCAAAAAGCAATCCTGAACTACTTCTAAAAAGTCGTTAGATTCTAAATTCCCTGTCATGAAATTCCAATCAATCTGACTAAAGTTTAAGTCCCCTAGAATTACTACGTTATCGTGTCTTGTGGCCTTAACAATTTCCTCCCAAAGTAGTCTCCCTTGTTCCCTATCTAAGTTTGGAGGACGGTAAATCACGCCTAAAATAAATTTTTCACACCCCTCTGAAAATTCTATCCAGACAGACTCTGTATGTGTTAATTCAGACTTTATACCGGTTTTTATGCAACAATTTAAATGATCACTGACATAGAGTGCCACCCCACCCCCCTTCCCGATACTTCTGTCTACTTGGAACAATTTAAAACCCTGAATGTGACATTCGGCAGGCAAGTCCCGATTTTTCATATTAAACCATGTCTCAGTTATTGCAAAAACATCAATATTACCCGTACTTGCAACTAATCTTAACTCGTCCATCTTATTCCTAGCACTACGACTATTGGTGTAATATATATTTAGAGACCCTCCTTTCTCTTTACCCTTCCTGCTCATCTCTGTTTTTCCACTATACCTATTACTGTCCTTGTCATCTAGTGTCACTAGCTTTCCACTATCCACCTTATTCTGCCTATTACTAGTTCTCCTACAACTTATAATATTACTGCACTGGGACTTCTCTGTTTTCCCCCCAAAACCCATACCACTAACTATTTCTAGTTTAAAGCCCTAACAGCTCCCTCCACTGCAGTTGCCAGTGCCCCCACCCCAGACCTGGATAAGTGAACCCCATCCCTGGCATACATGTCATTTCTGCCATAGAAGAGGTCCCAGTTGTCAATGAATGTTACTGAATTTTCCTTACAGTATTTGTCCAGCCAGCAATTGACACCAATTGCCCTGGACAGCCATTCATTTCCAACTCCTCTCCTTGGCAAAATACCACATATGACAGGGTTCCCACCCTTCTTCCTAATTATGTCTATTGCTGACCTAAACCTGCTAGTCAGATCCTCACTCCTACGTCTGCCAACATCGTTGCCTCCAGCACTGAGACAGATAATAGGATTGCTCCCATTACCTCTCATGATGTCGTCCAGACGGCTAACAATATCCTCCATCCCAGCCCCAGGAAAGCAAACCCTCTGTCTCCTACTCCTATCAATCAAACAGAAAGCCCTATCCATGTACCTAACCTGACTGTCCCCAACAACAACAATGTTTTTACCTTCCTTTGTGTCTTTCGTCGTGACGCTCCCAGAAGTCGACTCACATTCATCGGGTAGCACGGAGAATGGGTTCGATGTTTCCACAACATTCTCCTGGGTCTTCGATGTTTCTACCTCTCCACCCGTCCTCTTGAGCCTTAACTTTGTCCCATGCGTTTTAGCCACTGTCCAGGTTCCTTTCTTGGCTTGAGGATTCTCAACAGGAGGATTACTACGAATCCTCTTGTTTTCCTCAGTCAGTCGCTGTATCTCAAGCTTAGCTACCCTCAGTTCTTCCTTCAGCTGCTGGTAGAGTAGCTCAAGAGAGGACATCTTCTTCAGATTGACAGAGAGCACACAAGACACGTCTTCACTGAGTTAAGTCAGGTCCACCACTGAGTTAAGTCAGGTCCACCACTGAGTTAAGTCAGGTCCACCACTGAGTTAAGTCAGGTCCACCACTGAGTTAAGTCAGGTCCACCACTGAGTTAAGTCAGGTCCACCACTGAGTTAATGTATGAGAGTATAGTTATTCCAACACTCTTATATGGGTGTGAAGCATGGGTGATGAATGTTGCAACGAGGAGAAGGCTGGAGGCAGTGGAGATGTGCAGGATTACCAAAACTATTATCCAGAGGGCTGAGGAGGGGTTGTTGAGGTGGTTCGGACATGTAGAGAGAATGGAACGAAACAGAATGACCTCGAGAGTGTATAAATCTGTAGTGGAGGGAAGGCGGGATAGGGGTCGGCCTAGGAAAGGTTGGAGGGAGGGGGTAAAAGAGGTTTTGTGTGCGAGGGGCTTGAATTTCCAGCAAGCATGCATGTGCGTATTTGATAGGAGTGAATGGAGACAAATGGTTTTTAATACTTGACGTGCTGTTGGAGTGTGAGCAAAGTAACATTTATGAAGGGATTCAGGGAAACAGGCATACCGGACTTGAGTCCTGGAGATGGGAAGTACAGTGTCTGCACTCTGAAGGAGGGGTGTTAATGTTGCAGTTTTATAACTGTAGTGTAAAGCACCTCTCTGGCAAGACAGTGATGGAGTGAATGATGATGAAAGTTTTCGGGCCACCCTGCCTTGTGGGAATCAGCCGAGGTGTTAATAAAAAATATATATATATATCCACCTCATGGTGAGCATAAATCACATGACGCTCTAACCCGCAGGACCACCAAATCCTACAAGAATCAAGCACCCAGCAGAGCTAGTTGTTTTATCTTGATTCTTGTAGGATTTGGTGGTCCTGTGGGTTAGAGCATCATATGATTTCCGCTCACCTAACTCTTCGTATCATAACGCTCCCTATATACGCACATCCTTTCTCCCTACGTAGATCTGTTGGTGACCTGGTAAAGTTCACTTTGTTGGGTAAGTGTTATCAGTAAATGATGGCATTATAAAGTCTGTTTTTCCATGTAATCACTATTTTTTACATTTACCTCCATAGCCAATATGAAGAAGCTTAACACCAACCAATTACAATGCATAGTGATTATCACGTGACAGTTATGATGATGCCTGAGGTATACACTGGTCATTAGCGACTTATGTATAAAATATGACCTGCGTCTCAAGACGTCATGACAAATCCTACCCTTCCAACATGCAACATAAAAAATACAGCAGTAATACTGACGGTATATAATACATAAAATACAATGATTCATCTGAAAGTAATACATGGTCATTATAATTTAAAAATAAAAGTAAATATAGGAAAAGTATCGGTATCGGCTGTAAACTGATTATTGAAAATAAGACACATGTGCAACATCTGGGTATCTTTATTGCAAATGTTTCGCCATCCAGTGGCTTTATCAATACAGATTCTAGGACAAAACTTAAAGACAGTAGAACTCTATACAAAAGATGAGGTAATCAGTCCCTCAGCCTTGGAGTTGGTGTGAACAGCACCGTAGGTGTGGAGATTCTGAAGAACAGGCAAGGAGGCTGGCGCTTACATAGGCGTCAGCTGATAGGGACGGGCACCAGACGGGGACATAGTCACTGGTAGGCGGGATTCCCCAGTATATGGTTTTACCGTCTTCAAGTTTTGCTCTAGAATCTGTATCGATAAAGCCACTGGATGACGAAACGTCTACAATAAAGATACCCAGATGTTACACATGTGTCTAATTTCCATCTTGTTGGTATTGTATACCATTCATGAACAAACTGATTATTGGCATCTGTCTCTGCCAAACTTTTGGTATCGTCCTTTTTTTGACAGTAACAGACAATATAGGAATCACTTCTATATGAATATAAATCGACGAAAACAACATGATCACAAGGAAGACGTACACAAGACTGCACGAATTCGAGAGATGTTTAGTAGAGAGAGAGAAAAGTTTTACATTAAGAAAGATTTCCGCTACGTGCGTTTTAATTATATTAAGTTGGTTTTATTTTGAGTTAAAGTTTAGCACTCTCATTATTTTAGCTAAAACGTAATAATGATAATATTAAAAGGATAATAAGTAGCGAGATAAAACTCAGGACGTTATGTGTAAAAATTATATGGCCTCATTAATTGAACAAATTTGCCAGTAAAATTCATGCTTCACATTCCACACTTTTTCGGACTGTGAAGGTTGTTGCCAATCTTCTTAGGAAAAGTATAATAGAAAAAGACAATAATAACAATAACAATAAACACTTTATTTTAATAGAAAGAAATGTAAACAATAAATACGTAAATATGACTATAATAATCCTATCTTAAGAAAATTGAAAAATGAAAAAGAAAATATATACTTAATCCAAAATTAGGTATTTACAGATGGACGTGTAACACGGTAGATATGAATCGACATTAGACTCCGTGTTGTAGGTGCATCGATGTTTCCCAAAAGTCCAACAGTTTTCCACATCCACAATAATGTCACAAGTGATATCAGGGACTCAGGTGAAGGTTGTCCCCTGGTAAAGTACAGTTGCCTGAGGTTTCTAGTGTGTGGACTTAGGAACTACTGGCGTTGTGAAGAATTGGTGGTAGACTCTTTCTCACTTGGTGAGTACGCCAACCCTCCACTCAGCCTTGAATCCGATGATCCGTGCGGAAACAGAGGACTGTGGGAGAAACCAAAAGAATTACTCACCACTCTAGTATTCATTTACATAGTAGGCATAAGGCCTTTAAAAGAAATGGTGAAACTGTAACAAATAACTTTACCAAAAGCCAAGGCAGGGCAGAGCAGAAGTTAATGTTGCTAAACATGAGTGAAGCTCAAAACCAATTAAAGAGTGAAGCTCTTGAACATAAAATAATTAAGATACGAGTAGCCGTGAAGTACTTACAGTGAGGTTGGGCGTGGTCAGTCGAGTGATTTAACCTGTGGCCGGAGCCCAGCATTACACCTCTCACCGGGTGGAAAAAGAGGGGGGGGGGGTATAGCGGCAGCTAGACACTCACCCCACCTCAATAAGCAGACTACCATTCAACCATCACTCTACATAAATTCATGATGCTACCCTGGAAGGATGGTAAGTAGATTGCTTGGGACTACACTTGTGCTGACACATTGGCAGACACCTACGTGCCACACTCCTTAGCCGAAGGGGGTGGAGCTGCCAGCCACAAGGAGACCCCGAAGACCCGCAAATATGAAGACCTTCCCTCTTGCTATAACTTCATCCCAATAGGGTCGGAGACCCATGGAGCATGGGGCAAGTGTGCTCTAAAGTTTCTCAAGGAGCTGGGTGGAAAACTCATCATAGAAACCAAGGACCACAGCGCGACCAGCTTCCTCTTTCAGAGACTCAGTGTTGCGATCCAGAGAGGAAATGCCTGCAGCATTCTGGGCACGCGGCCCACTGCCGGGAAGCTGGACGAAGTATTTAACATGTAGCTCTGAGTTGGCATCTATGTTGTTTTACTTACTATTGTATTCTTGTTAATGTATTTTGTCTTGAAATAAATAATATATATATTTAATAAAAGATGGGGTGGTAGGGGAAGTGGAATATTCAAATGGCTTCAGAAAGACATCCTTTTTATCCACTTCTCAGAGGCTATGGGACCCACAATTTACACCAGAGGTGGACCCCATCATATATATATATATATATATATATATATATATATATATATATATATATATATATATATATATATATATATATATATATATATATATATTATATTTATATATATATGATATATATATATATATATATATATATATATATATATATATATATATATATATATATATATATATATATATATATATATATATATATATATATATATATATACAGTGCCGCATAGGTAAAATTGGTCAATTAGCAAGAACTCATTTAAAATTAAATCCTTTCTAAAATTTTCTCTTATACGTTTAAAGATACTTTTTCATTTATATTAATGCAAAAGAATATATATATATATATATATATATATATATATATATATATATATATATATATATATATATATATATATATATATATATATATATATATATATATAAGGTAGTAGGTTGGTAGTAGGTTGGTAGACAGCAACCACCCAGGGAGGTACTACCGTCCTGCCAGGTTGTCGTGTGGGTCTTGGGAGAGATATATAGGAGGTCAAAGATACTCCTTGTTGGATGGTTACGGTATATTTACAGTAATTAGAGGAGAGTCCCGCACACCGTCTGTCTCGCCTGTAGGTCTAACGTAGTGAGGCAGTCTGCCTATGATAGGCTGTGCACCTGCGCTGAGCCTCTGACGTCAGCGGGTACCGTGACGTCACACGCAAAGGGACCAGCTGTATAAAGATATACTAAACAAGTGTATCTATGATACTGACACGACAAGGTGACTGTGAAACAGAAACCTGAAACTGTTTTACATGATGGTAGGATTGCTGGTGTCTTTTTTCTGTCTCATAAACACGCTGGAAAACAGGTATATCTAGCTACTTCTACTTACACTTTAGGTCACACTACACTGGCATACACATGCATATATATACATACACACATCTAGGTTTTTCTTTTTTTTCTTAATAGCTCTTGTTCTTTTTATTTTCTCTATTGTCCATGGGGAAGTGGAAAAGAATCTTTCCTCCGTAAGCCATGCGTGTCGTATGAGGCGACTAAGATGCCGGGAGCAATGGGCTAGTAACCCCTTCTCCTGTACAAATCTACTAAAAACGAGAAGAAGAAAAACTTTATAAAATTGGGTTGTCTGAATGTGCGTGGATGTAGTGCGGATGATAAGAAAGAGATGATTGCCGATGTTATGAATGAAAAGAAGTTGGATGTCCTGGCCCTAAGCGAAACAAAGCTGAAGGGGGTAGGCGAGTTTCAGTGGGGAGAAATAAATGGGATTAAGTCAGGAGTATCTGAGAGAGTTAGAGCTAAGGAAGGGGTAGCAATAATGTTGAAGGATCAGTTATGGAAGGAAAAGAGGGAATATAAATGTGTAAATTCAAGGATTATGTGGATTAAAATAAGGGTCGGATGCGAAAAGTGGGTCATAATAAGCGTGTATGCACCTGGAGAAGAGAGGAGTGTAGAGGAGAGAGAAAGATTTTGGGAGATGTTAAACGAATGTATAGGAACTTTTGAACCAAATGAGAGAGTAATTGTGGTAGGGGACCTAAATGCTAAAGTGGGAGAAACATGCAGAGAGGGTGTAGTAGGTAAGTTTGGGGTGCCAGGTGTAAATGATAATGGGAGCCCTTGATTGAACTTTGTATAGAAAGGGGTTTAGTTATAGGTAATACATATTTTAAGAAAAAGAGGATAAATAAGTATACAAGATATGATGTAGGGCGTAATGACAGTAGTTTGTTGGACTATGTATTGGTAGATAAAAGACTGTTGAGTAGACTTCAGGATGTACATGTTTATAGAGGGGCTACAGATATATCAGATCACTTTTTAGTTATAGCTACAGTGGGAGTAAAAGGTAGATGGGATACAAGGAAAATAGAATCAGTAAGTAAAAGAGAGGTGAAGGTTTATAAACTAAAAGAGGAGGCAGTTAGGGTAAGATATAAACAACTATTGGAGGATAGATGGGCTAGTGAGAGTGTAGGAAATGGGGTCGAAAATGTATGTGGTAGATTTAAAAATGTAGTGTTAAGTGTTCAGCAGAAGTTTGTGGTTACAGGCGAGTGGGTGCGGGAGGGAAGAGGAGCGATTGGTGGAATGATGATGTAAAGAGAGTAAGGGAGAAAAAGTTAGCATATGAGAGGTTTTTACAAAGTAGAAGTGATGCAAGGAGGGAAGAGTATATGGAGAGAAAAAGAGAGGTTACAAGAGTGGTGAAGCAATGTTAAATGAGAGCAGATGAGAGAGTGGGTGAGATGTTATCAGCAAATTTTGTTGAAAATAAGAGAAAAGTTTTGGAATGAGATTAATAAGTTGAGGAAGCCTAGAGAACAAATGGATTTGACAGTTAAAAATAGGAGAGGAGAGTTATTAAATGGAGAGTTAGAGGTATCGGGAAGATGGAGAGAATATTTTGAGGATTTGTTAAATGTTGATGAAGACAGGGAAGCTGTGATTTCGTGTGTAGGGCAAGGAGGAATAACATCTTGTAGGAGTGTGGAAGAGCCAGTTGTGGGTGTAGGGAAGTTCGTGAGGCAGTGGGTAGAATGAAAGGGGTAAGGCAGCTGGGATTGATGGGATAAAGATAGAAATGTTAAAAGCAGGTGGGGATATAATTTTGGAGTGGTTGGTGCTATTATTTAATAAATGTATGGAAGAGGGTAAGGTACCTAGGGATTGGCAGAGAGCGTGTATTGTTCCTTTGTATAAAGGCAAAGGGGACAAAAGAGAGTGCAAAAATTATAGGGGAATAAGTCTGTTGAGTGTACCTGGTAAAGTGTATGGTAGAGTTATTATTGAAAGAATTAAGAGTAAAACAGAAAGCAGGATAGCAGATGAACAAGGGGCTTTAGGAAAGGTAAGGGTGTGTAGACCAAGTGTTTACAGTGAAACATATAGGTGAACAGTATTTGGATAAGGGTAAAGATGTTTTTGTGG
Organism: Cherax destructor; assembly: GCA_009830355.1. Classification (NCBI taxonomy): domain Eukaryota; kingdom Metazoa; phylum Arthropoda; class Malacostraca; order Decapoda; family Parastacidae; genus Cherax; species Cherax destructor. The sequence goes on from WNWK01008167.1 coordinate 34,142, forward strand.
CATTTATGGATTTGGAAAAGGCGTATGATAGGGTAGATAGGGGGCAATGTGGCAGATGTTGCAGGTGTATGGAATAGGAGGAAGGTTACTGAAAGCAGTGAAGAGTTTTTATGAGGATAGTGAGGCTCAGGTTAGAGTGTGTAGGAGGGAAGGGACTATTTCCCAGTAAAAGTGGGCCTTAGACAAGGATGTGTGATGTCACCGTGGTTGTTCAATATATTTATAGATGGGGTTGTAAGAGAAGTGAATGCGAGGGTCTTGGCAAAAGGTGTTGGGCTAAAAGATAAAGAAGCAAATACAAAGTGGGAGTTGTCACAGTTGCTTTTTGCTGATGACACTGTGCTTTTGGGAGATTCTGAAGAGAAGCTGCAGAGGTTGGTGGATGAATTTGGTAGGGTGTGTAAAAGAAGAAAATTGAAAGTGAATATAGGAAAGAGTAAGGTGATGAGGATAACAAAAGAATAGGTGACGAAAGATTGGATATCAGATTGGAGGGAGAGAGTATGGAGGAGGTGAATGTATTCAGATATTTGGGAGTGGACATGTCGGCGGATGGGTCTATGAAGGATGAGGTGAATCATAGAATTGATGAGGGAAAAGGGTGAGTGGAGCACTTCGGAGTCTGTGGAGACAAAGAACCTTGTCCATGGAAGTAAAGAGGGAATGTATGAGAGTATAGTTATACCAACGCTCTTATATGGGTGTGAAGCATGGGTGATGAATGTTGCAACGAGGAGGAGGCTGGAGGCAGTGGAGATGTCATGTCTGAGGTCAATGTGTGGTGTGAATATAATGCAGAGAATTCGGAGTTTGGAAATTAGGAGGAGGTGCGGGATTACCAAAACGATTGTCCAGAGAGCTGAGGAGGGGTTGTTGAGGTGGTTTGGACATGTAGAGAGAATGGAACGAGACAGAGTGACTTCGAGAGTGTATAAATCTGTAGTGGAGGGAAGGCGGGGTAGGGGTCGGCCTAGGAAAGGTTGGAGGGAGGGGGTAAAGGAAGTTTTGTGTGCGAGGGGCTTGGACTTTCAGCAAGCATGTGTGAGCGTATTTGATAGGAGTGAATGGAGGCATATGGTTTTTAATACTTGACGTGCTGTTGGAGTGTGAGCAAAGTAACATTTATGAAGGGATTCAGGGAAACCGGCAGGCCGGACTTGAGTTCTGGAGATGGGAAGTACAGTGTCTGCACTCTGAAGGAGGGGTGTTAATGTTGCAGTTTTATAACTGTAGTGTTAAGCACCCTTCTGGCAAGACAGTGATGGAGTGAATGATGATGAAAGTTTTTCTTTTCGGCCACCTGCCTTGGTGGGAATCGGCCGATGTGTTAATAAAAAAAAAAAAATATATATATATATATATATATATATATATATATATATATATATATATATATATATATATATATATATATATATATATATATATATATATATATATATATATATATATATATATATATATATATATATATATATATATATATATATATATATATATATATATATATATATATATATATATATATATATATATATATATTTATTTTATTAACACATCGGCCGTTTCCCACCACTGTCCCATCACTGTCTTGCCAGAGGCGTGCTTACACTACAGCTACAAAACTGCAACATTAACACCCCTCCTTCAGAGTGCCGGCACTGTACTTCTCATTTCCAGGAATCAAGTTCGGCCTGCCGGTTTCCCTGAATCCCTTGATAAATGTTACCTTGCTCACACTCCAACAGCACGTCAAGTCCTGAAAACCATTCGTCTCCATTCGGTCCTATCTAATACGCTCATGCACGCTTGCTGGAAGTCCAAGCCCCTCGCACACATATCCTGCTTTACCCCCTCCCTCCAATCTTCCCTAGGCCTACCCCTACCCCGTTATCCCAACACTACAGATTTATAAACTCGAAGTCATCCTGTTTCGTTCCATCCTCTCTACATGTCCAAACCACCTCAACCCCTCCTCAGCCCTCTGGATAATAGTTTTGTAATCCCTCACCTCCTCCTAGTCTCCAAACTACGGATTCTCTGCATTATATTCACACTACCCATTGCCCTCAGACATGACATCTCCACTGCCTTCTCCTTGTTGCAACATTCACAACCCATGACTCACACCTATACAAGAGCGTTGGTATAACTGTACTCTCATACATTCCCCTCTTTACTTTCATGGATAAAGTTCTTTGTCTCCAGAGACTCCTCAATGCACCACTCACCAATTTTCCCCTCGTCAATTCTATGATTTACCTCATCTTTCATAGACCCATCTGTTGACACATCCTCTTCTAAATATCTGAATGCATTCACCTCCTCCATTCTCTCTCCCTCCAGTCTGATATCCAATCTTCAGTTCCCTATTTTTTTGTTATCCTCATCACATTACTCTTTTCTATATTCACTTTTAATTTCCTTCTTTTACATACCCTACCATACTCATCAACCAACCTCTGCAACTTCTCTTCAGAATCTCCCAAAAGCACAGTGCCATCAGCAAAGAGCAACTGTGACAACTCCCAATTTGTGTTAGATTCTTTATCTTTGAACCCTGCACCTCTTGCCAACACCCGAGCATTCACTTATATTACAAATCCAGCTATAAATATATTGAACAACCATGGTGACAGCACAAATCCTTCTCTAAAGCTTAATTTTACTGGGAAATAATCTCCCTCTCCCCTACATACTCTAACCTGAGCCTCACTATCCTCGTAAAGACTCTTCTCTGCTCTCAATAACCTACCTCCTATTCCATATATTTGCAACTTCTGCCACACTGCCCCCCAATCCACCCTATCATACGCCTTTTCCAAATCCATAAATGCCACAAAAACCTCTGTACCTTTAAATACTGTTCATCTATATGTTTCACTGCAAACACTTGGTCTACACACCCTCTACCCTTCCTAAAGCCTCCTTGTTCATCTCCTATCCTGCTCGTAATTCTTTCAATAATAACTCTACCATACACTTTACCAGGTATACTCAACAGACATATTCCACTATAATTTTTACACACACTTTTGTCCCTTTTGCCTCTATACAAAGGAACTATGCACGTTCTCTGCCAATCCCTAGGTACCTTAACCTCTTCCATACATATATTAAATAAAAACACTAACCACTCTAAAACTATATTCCCACCTGCTTTTAACATTTCTATCTTTATCCCATCAATCCCAGCTGCTTTACCCCCTTTCATACTACCCACTGCCCCACACACTTCCCCCACACTCACAACTAATTCTTCCTCACTCCTATAAGATGTTATTCCTCATTGCCCTATACACGAAATATTCCCTCAATATTCCCTATACCTCTAACTTTCCATTTAATAACTCTCCTCTCTTAGTTTTAACTAACAAATCCATTCGTTCTCTAGGCTTTCTCAACTTATTAATCAACAAAATTTGTTGATAACATCTCACCCACTCTCTCATTTGCTCTCTTTTTACATTGCTTCACCTTTACGAGGATAGTGAGGCTCAGGTTAGAGTGTGTAGGCTAGAGAGGGGTTACTTCCCAGTAAAAGTAGGCCTTAGACAGGGATGTGTGATGTCACCATGGTTGTTCAACATATATAAAGATAGAGTTGCATGAGAGTGAATGCTCGGGTGTTGGCAAGACGTGTGGGGTTAAAAAATAAAGAATCTAACACAAATTGGGAGTTGTCACAGTTGCTCCTTGCTGATGACACTGTGCTTTTGGGGGATTCTGAAGAGAAGTTGAAGAGGTTAGTTGATGAGTTTGATAGGGTATGTAAAAGAATTAATTAAAAGTGAATTTAGTAAAGAGTAAGGTGATGAGGATAACAAAAAAAATAGGTAACGGAAGATTGGATATCAGAATGGAGGGAGAGAGTATGGAGAAGGTGAATTTATCAGATATTTGGGAGTGGACATGTCAGCGGATGGGTTTTTGAAACATGAGTTAAATCACAGAATTGGCGAGGGAAAAAAGGTGAGTGGTGTACTGAAGAGTCTGTGGAGACTAAGAACTGAATCCATGAAAGCAAAAAGGGGAATGTATGAGAGTATAGTTATACCAATGCTCTTGTATGGGTATGAGGCATGGGTTGTGAATGTTGCTACAAGGAGAAGGCTGGAGGCAGACATGTCGTGTCTGAGGGCAATGTGTGGTGTGAATATAAGGCAGAGAATCCGTAGTTTGGAGATTAGGAGGTGTGAGATTACCTAAACTTTTGCCCAGAGAGCTGAGGAAGTGATATTGAAATGGCTTGGACATGTAGAGAGGATGGAACGAAGAAGAATGACTTCGAGAGTGTATAGATCTGTAGTGGAGGGAAGGGGGGGGTAAGGGTCGGCCAAGGAAAGGTGAGAGGGAGGGGGTAAAGGAGGTTTTGTGTGCAAGGGGCTTGGACTTCCAGAAGGCGTGCGTGTGTGTGTTAGATAGGAGCGAATGAAGACAAATGATTTTTAGGACTTGATGTGCTGTTGGAGTGTGAGCAAGGTAATATTTATGAAGGGATTCACGAAAACCGGCAGGCTGGACTTGTTTCCTGGAGATGGAAAGTACAATGTCGTCACTCTGAAGGAGGGGTGTTAATGTTGCAGATTTATAACTGTAGTGTGAGCATGCCTCTTTCAAGACAGTGATGGAGTGAATTATGATGAAAGTTTTTCTTTTTCGGTTACCCTTCCTTGGTGGGAAACGGCAGATGTGTTAATAAAAAAATGATTATATATATATATATATATATATATATATATATATATATATATATATATATATATATATATATATATATATATATATATATGCAAAAAGATCACAGTAAACAGGTGATATCAAAATATGCAAGACAACCACTATGAAAAAATAGAAGAATTCCAAGCGCTTTCGTGACTACTCACATTAAAAGATTTATCAGTTATGTTTCTTGGATATTTTAAATCATTAGCTATTTCATAAATTTTAGAGATTTCTTCATCTATGAACTCTGGACTACAAATACGAAATAGCTAATGATTTAAAATATCCAAGAAACGTAACTGATAACTCTTTTAAAATAGCTAGAAATACTTTTTATAATCCAAAAAGGGACAACCAACCTTATTCAACCAAAAATATGTTGGTTCTCCCTTACCATGAAAACTTGGTTGATATGCCTTCCTTTCTTAAGAATTTTAATATCAAAGTGGTATTTAAAAATCTTGATACAGTAAAAAGACTTTTGATAAAAAATTCCCCCCAAAATGCTGACGGATGTGTCTATAAGATTCCCTGTAAAATTTGCGATAAAGTTTATTATGGTCAAACTGGTAAAAGTCTTGAACTAAGATTAAAACAACATAAATATAGCATTAGAACTGGACAAGATTCTAATGCTCTATTTATTCATGTGAGAGACTTTAACCATCCAATTGATTTTCAAAATGCTGAGAAGGTTGTATCAAGCAAGTCCATGGTTGAGAGGAATATAATAGAATCATGTTTCATTAAAAGCAGTTTTGAAAATAATATGAATATTTCTTTTGGTTTATATAAATTGGATTCATTTATAATTAATAAAATTTGGGAAGAATTTAATGATAAATTAGACTAATCTTAATTCTTGGGAAGAGTTTCAGGTCCTTTCTTATGTTCCTCTTCACAGAGTCGTGCGATGTTACGCTACTGTGAGGTGTTGTCTTTGTTAGTGTGATGTGACTGTGAGGTGTATTCTGCCCCTTTAAAAGCCTTCTTGTCATGTTTCCTTTTATAGTTCCTTGATAATGTGAGTAGTCACGAAAGCGCTTGGAATTCTTCTATTTTTCATAGTGGTTGTCTTGCATATATATATATATATATATATATATATATATATATATATATATATATATATATATATATATATATATATATATATATATATATATAATATGCAAGACAACCACTATGAAAAATAGAGGAATTCAAGGGCTTTCGTGACTACTCACTATCAAGGAACTATAAAGAAACATGACAAGAGGACTATATAAGGGGCAAGACTACACCTACAGTCATCACACTAACAAAGACTACACTCACAGTGGCGTAACATCGCACGACTCTGTGAAGAGGAAACAAAAAGGACCTGAAACTCTTCCCAAGAATTAAGATTAGTCCAATTTATCATGTTACGCCACTGTGAGGTGTAGTCTTTGTTAGTGTGATGTGACTGTGAGGTGTAGTCTTGCCCCTTATATAAGTCCTCTTGTCATGTTTCCTTTTATAGTTCCTTGATAATGTGAGTAGTCACGAAAGCGCTTGGAATTCCTCTATTTTTTCATAGTGGTTGTCTTGCATATTTTGATATCACCTGATTACTGTGATATTTTTGCATATATATATATATATATATATATATATATATATATATATATATAAAACAAGAAGTCGGCCGTCTCCCACTTTCACCTCACTCATACATAATATCTGCCTTTGCAGAGGCGCTCAGATACGACAGATGAGAATAAGTCCCTCCCAACTGTCACTATCCCAGACCCCACCTTTAAAGTGCAGGCATTGTACTTCCCATTTCCATGACTCAAGTCCAACTAAACCAATTAATTGGTTTCCCTGAATCCCGTCATAACATATTACCCTGCTCACACTCCAACAGCTCGTCAGGTCCCGAAAATCATTCGTCTCCATTCACTCCAATCTAACACGCTCACACATACTTGCTTGAAGTCCAAGCCCCTCGCCTACAAAACCTACTTTACCCCCTCCCTCCAACCTTTTTGAGGACGACCCCTACCCCGCCTTCCCCTACAGATTTATATGCTCTCCAAGTCATTCTACTTTGATCCATTCTCTCTAAATGACCAAACCACCTCAACAACTCTTTTTCTAGGACGACCCCTACCCCGCCTTCCTTCCCCTACATATTTATACGCTCTCCAAGTCATTCTACTTTGATCCATTCTCTCTAAATGACCAAACCACCTCAACAACCCCTCTTCAGCCTTCTGACAAATACTTTTAGTAACTCCACACCTTCTCCTAATTTCCACACTCCGAATTTTCTGCATAATATTAACACCACACATTGCCCTTAAACAGGACATCTCCACTGCCTCCAGCCGCCTCCTCGCTGCAGCATTTGCAACCCAAGCTTAACACCCATATAAGAGTGTTGGTACCACTATACTTTCGTACATTCAATTCTTTGCATCCATAGGTAACGTTTTTTGTCTCCACAGATACCTCAACGCACCACTCACCTTTTTTCCTTCATCAATTCTATGGTTAACCTCATCCTTCATAAACCCATCCACTGAGAAGTCAACTCCCAAATATGTGAAAACATTCAGTTGTTCCATAATCCCTCTCTCCAATGTGATATCCAATTTTTCTTTATTTAAATCGTTTGATACCCTCATCACCTTACTCTTATCTATGTTCACTTTCAACTTTCTACCTTTATACACCCTCCCAAACTTGTCCACTAACCTTTGTAACTTTTCTTTAGACTCTCCCATAAGCACAGTATCATCATCAAAAAGTAACTGTGTCAACTCCCATTTTGCATTTAATTCCCCATAATTTAATCCCACCCCTCTCCTCATCTACAAATATTTTAAACAACCATGGTGACATTACACATCCCTGTGTAAGACCTACTTTTACCGGTAAGTAATCTACCTCTCTCCTACACACCTTAACCTCAGCCTCACTATCCTCATAAAAACTCTTTACAGCATTCAGTAACTTACTACCTATTCCCTACTCTTGCAACATTTGCCACATTGCTCCCTTATTCACTCTATCATATGCCTTTTCTAAATCCATAAATGCAATAAAAACTGCCCTACCTTTATCTAAATAATGTTCACATATATGCTTCAATGTAAACACTTATTCTACACAACCCCTACCCACTCAAAAGCCTCCTTGCTCATCTGCAATCCTACTCTCTGTCTTACCTCTAATTCTTTCAATAATAACCCTACCATACATTTTACCTGGTATACTCAGTAAACTTATTCCCCTATAATTCTTACAATTTTTTTATCCCCCTTCCCTTTATATAAAGGAACTATACATGCTCTCTGTCAATCCCTAGGCACCTTCCCCTCTTTCATACATATATTAAACAAAAATACCAACTACTCCAACTCCAACACTATATCCCCCCTTCCTTTAACATTTCTGTCATGATCCCGTCAGCTCCAGCTGGTTTACCCTCTTTCATTCTATGCAATGTCTCACGCACCTCCCCCACAATCACATCCTGCTCTTCTTCACTCCTAAACGATGTTATACCTCCCTGGCCAGTGCATGAAATTACCGCCTCCCTTTTTTCATCCACATTTTAAAGTTCCTCAAAATATTCCCGCCATCTACCCAATACCTACTCTGCTTTTAACTGACAAATCCATTCGTTCCCTAGGCTTTCTTAACTTGTTAAACTCACTTCAAATTTTTTTATTGTTTTCAGGAAAGTTTCTTGACAGAGCCTCTCCCACTCTTTCATCTGCTCTCCTTTTGCACTCTCTCACCACTCTCTTCACCTTTCTTTTACTCTCTTCTATTAACACTTCTGTTTTGTAAAAACCTCTCATAAGCTACCTTTTTCTCTTTTATCACACCCTTTACTTATTCATTCCACCAATCACTCCTCTTTGCTGCTGCACCCACCCTCCTATAGCCAAAAACCTCTGACCCACATTCGAATACTGCATTTTTAAAACTATCCCAACTCTCTTCAACCCCGCCCCCCACTACTCATACTAGCACTAGCCCTCCTTTCTGCCAATAGATGCTTATATCTCACTCTAACTTCCTCCTCCCTTAGTTTATACACTTTTACCTCTCTCTTATTTGCTTGTGCCATTTTATTTTTGTCTCATCTACCTTTTACTCTAACTGTAGCTACAACTAAATAATGATCCGATATATCCGCTGCCCCTCTCTAAACATGTACATCCTGAAGCCTACCCATCAACCTTTTATCCACCTATACATAATCTAACAAACTACTTTCATTACATGCTATATCATACCTTGTATACTTATTTATCCTTTTTTTCATAAAATATGTATTACTTATTGCCAAACCTCTTTCTACACAACATTTTTACTCACTTTAGCATTAAGATCCCCAACCACAAGTACTCTCTCACTTCGATCAAAACTCCCCCGCACTCACTCAACATTTTCCAAAATCTCTCTCTCTCCTCAACACTTCTCTCTTATCCAGGTGCATAAACACTTACTATAACCCACTTTTCATATCCAACCTTTATTTTACTCCACATAATCCTTAAATTTATACATTTATATTCCCTCTTTACCTGCCATAACATTATTGCCACTCCTTCTTTAGCTCTAACTCTATTTGAAACCCCTGACCTAATCCCATTTATTTCTCCCTACTGAAACTCTCCTACCCCCTTCATCTTTGTCTCACTTAAAGCCAGGACATCCGGCTTCTTTTCATTCATAACATCTACAATCATCTCTTTCTTATCATTCGCACAACATCCATGCACATTCAAACATCCCACTTTGACGGTTTACTTTTTTTTTCTTTTTAGTAAATCCATACAGGAAAAGGGGTTACTAGCCCATTGTTCCCGGCATTTTAGTTGACTTTTACAACACCCATGGAAAGATTCTTATTCCACTTCCCCATGGATATGAATGGAAAAGCAATAAGAACAAGAACTATTAAGATAAAATCAAAGAAAACTCAGGTGAGTGAGTATACATAAACGTGTACATGTACGTATATGTAGTGTGACTAAGTGTAAGTAGACGTAGCAAGACGTACCTGAAATCTTGCTATATATATAATATATATATATATATATATATATATATATATATATATATATATATATATATATATATTGAACCCCCGGCTAACGAACACCCCGGAAATCGTACAATTATGTAAGTATAATATTGTAAGTGCTTGTGGAAGTGTATTTTTGGGGTCTGAAATAGACTAACCTACGTGACATTATTTCTTAAGGAAGTAAATTCGTTCGGTAATGGCACTTGAGCAGGCGTCTGGGATGAATTTTGTTCGTTAGTTGGGGGTCCACTGTATATACTATATATATATATATATATATATATATATATATATATATATATATATATATATATATATATATATATATATATATATATATATATATATATATATTTTTTTTCATCGGCCGATTCCCACCAAGGCAGGGTGGCCAAAAAGAAAACCTTTCTTCAATATATATATATATATATATATATATATATATATATATATATATATATATTCTTAACACATCGGCCGATTCCAACCAAGGCAGGGTGGCCCAAAAATTAAAAACTTTCACTATCATTCGTACATCACTGTCTTGCCTGACGCGTGCTTACACTACAGTTATAAAACGGCAACATTAACAGGTTGGTAGACAGCAACCACCCAGGGAGGTACTACCGTCCTGTGGTAGTAGGTTGGTAGACAGGAATAACCCAGGGAGGTACTATCGAAAAGTGGTAGTAGGTTGGTAGACAGCAACCACCCAGGGAGGTACTACCGTCCTGTGGTAGTAGGTTAGTCGACAGGAATAACCCAGGGAGGTACTATCGTCCAGTGGTAGTAGGTTGGTAGACAGCAACCACCCAGGGAGGTACTACTGTCCTGTGGTAGTAGGTTGGTAGACAGGAATAACCCAGGGAGGTACTATCGTCCAGTGGTAGTAGGTTGGTAGACAGCAACCACCCAGGGAAGTACTACCGATTGTGGCAGTAGGTTGGTAGACAGCAACCGCCCAGGTAGATACTACCGTTCTATGGTAGTAGGTTGGTAGACAGCAACCACTCAGGGTGGTACTACCGTCCTGTGGTAGTAGATTGGTAGACACCAACCACCCAGGGAGGTAATACCGTTCTGTGGTAGTAGGTTGGTAGACAGCAACCACCCAGGGAGGTACTACCGTCCTGTGCTAGTAGGTTGGTAGACAGCAACCACCCAGGGAGGTACTACTGTCCTGTGCTAGTAGGTTGGTAGACAGCAACCACCCAGGGAGGTAATACCGTTCTGTGGTAGTAGGTTGTAGACAGCAACCCGGGAGGTACTACCGTCCTGTGTATAGGTTGGTAGACAGAAACCGGAGGTTAGTGTTAGGTTAGACAGCAACCACCAGGAGTACTACCGTTGTGGAGTAGGTTTGACAGCAACTCCGGGAGTACTACCGTCTTGGTAGTAGGTTGGTAGACAGGAATAACCAGGGGTACTACGTCCGTGGTAGTAGGTTGGTAGACACAACCACCCGGAGTAACCGTTGTGGCAGTAGGTTGGTGCAGCAACCCCCAGGAAATACTACCGTTCTTGGTAGTAGGTTGGTGACAGCAACCACCAGGGGTACTACGTCCTGTGTAGTAGTTGGTAGACACCAACCACCCAGGAGGTAATACCGTTCTGTGGTAGTAGGTTGGTAGACAGCAACCACCCAGGGAGGTACTACCGTCCTGTGCTATAGGTTGGTAGACAGCAACCACCAGGAGGTACTACTGTCCTGTGCTAGTAGGTTGGTAGACAGCAACCACCCAGGAGGTAATACCGTTTGTGGTAGTAGGTTTAGACAGCAACTCCGGGAGGTACTACCGTCCTGTGTATAGGTTGGTAGACAGAAACCCAGGGAGGTACTATGTCCGTGTAGTAGGTTGGTAGACAGCAACCACCCAGGGAGTACTACCGTTTGTGGAGTAGTTTGACAGCAACTCCTGGGTACTACCGTCTTGGTAGTAGGTTGTAGCAGGAACCACCCAGGGGTACTACCTTCCTGTGGTAGTAGATGGTGACACCAACCACCCAGGAGGATACCGTCTGTGGTAGTAGGTTGGTAGACAGCAACCACCCAGGAGTACTACCGTCCTGTGTGTAGGTTGGTAGCAGGAACCACCCAGGAGGTACTATGTCCTGTGTAGTAGGTTGGTAGACAGAACACCCAGGGAGGTATACGTCGTGGTAGTAGGTTGGTAGAGCAACCACCCAGGAAAGTACTACCGTTGTGCAGTAGGTTGGTAGACAGCAACCACCCAGGGAGGTACTACCGTCTGTGTAGTAGGTTGTAGACAGCAACCCCCGGGAGGTACTACTGTCCTGTGTAGTAGGTTGGTAGCAGAACCACCCAGGAGGTAATACCTTCTGTGGTAGTAGGTTGGTAGACAGCAACCACCCAGGAGTACTACCGTCCTGTGTATAGGTTGGTAGCAGAACCACCAGGAGGTACTACGTCCTGTGTAGTAGGTTGGTAGACAGAACCACCCAGGAGGTACTACCGTTTGTGGTAGTAGGTTTAGACAGCAACTCCCGGAGGTACTACCGTCTGTGGAGTAGGTTGGTAGACAGAATCCCGGAGTACTACGTCATGGTAGTAGGTTGGTAGACAGCAACCACCAGGGAGTACTACCGTTGTGAGTAGGTTGGTAGACACAACCGCCCAGGGTATACCGTTCTTGGTAGTAGGTTGGTAGACAGCAACCACTCAGGGGTACTACCGTCCTGTGGTAGTATTGGTAGACACCAACCACCCAGGAGGTAATACCGTTCTGTGGTAGTAGGTTGGTAGACAGCAACCACCCAGGAGGTACTAGTAGGTTGGTAGACAGCAACCACCCAGGGAGGTACTACTGTCCTGTGCTAGTAGGTTGGTAGACAGCAAGGAGGTAATACCGTTCTGTGGTAGAGGATGGTGACAGCAACCACCCAGGAGACTACCGTCCTGTGCTAATAGGTTGGTAGACAGCAACCACCTAGGGAGGTACTACTGTCCTGTGCTAGTAGGTTGGTAGACAGCAACCACCCAGGGAGGTACTACCGTTTTGTAGTAGTAGGTTACTAGACAGCAACTTCCCTGGGAGGTACTACCGTCCTGTGGTAGTAGGTTGGTAGACAGGAATAACCCAGGGAGGTACTATCGTCCAGTGGTAGTAGGTTGGTAGACAGCAACCACCCAGGGAAGTACTACCGATTGTGGCAGTAGGTTGGTAGACAGCAACCGCCCAGGTAGATACTACCGTTCTATGGTAGTAGGTTGGTAGACAGCAACCACTCAGGGTGGTACTACCGTCCTGTGGTAGTAGATTTGTAGACACCAACCACCCAGGGAGGTAATACCGTTCTGTGGTAGTAGGTTGGTAGACAGCAACCACCCAGGGAGGTACTACCGTCCTGTGCTAGTAGGTTGGTAGACAGCAACCACCCAGGGAGGTAATACCGTTCTGTGGTAGTAGGTTGGTAGACAGCAACCACCCAGGGAGGTACTACCGTCCTGTGCTAATAGGTTGGTAGACAGCAACCACCCAGGGAGGTACTACCGTTTTGTGGTAGTAGGTTACTAGACAGCAACCTCCCTGGGAGGTACTACCGTCCTGTGGTAGTAGGTTGGTAGTCAGGAACCACCCATGGAGGTACTACCTTCCTGTGGTAGTAGGTTGGTAGACAGCAACCACCCAGGGAGGCACTACTGTCCTGTGGTAGTAGGTTGGTAGACAGCAACCACCCAGGGAGGTACTACCGTCCTGTGGTTGTAGGTTGGTAGTCAGGAACCACCCAGGGAGGTACTATCGTCCTGTGGTAGTAGGTTGGTAGACAGGAACCACCCAGGGAGGTACTACCGTCTTGTGGTAGTAGGTTGGTAGACAACAACCACCCAGGGAGGGACTACCGTCCTGCCTAGTGAATATGAAACGGAAACGCGCAGGATAAACGGTATGTCTGTAGTTTTATGACCCTGATCGCGGGTTCTATCCCCGCCCGTTGTATTGTTTGTTGCTTCTACTAACACTTAGGTCACAATACACATGCATGTACATGCATATATATTTACATACCCATCTTGGTTTACTATTCTTAATAGTTCTTGTTCTTTATTACTGCATGGGGAAGTTTAAACAAATCTTCCTCTGTTACACACACGTGTCGTATTATTGTATTATTTACCATTATTTATTTTCATCATCATCATCATCTTCTTCTTATTATTATTCTTATTTTAATTGCCTCAGCAATAATCCCATAATACAGAATTATCTATCATACAGTATTAGTTGCCAGCGCGACCTTGAGCAAGGTTAGTTGGCAGCATTAGCGTCATCTCAGGCGGATGTAAGGGAAGATTGGCAGGAGCCTGACCTCATCATGAGAGAGAAGTAAACAAGACGAGTGAAGACTGGCAGCAGCCTGACATTATCATGAGAGAGGAGAAGAAGTAAACAAGACGAGTGAAGACTGGCAGGAGCCTGACCTTATCATGAGAGAGGAGGAGAAGTAAACAAGACGGTTACTGCAGCTGTGTCTTGTGGACTTGTTGTCAAGTGTTTGTGCACTCCTCGAGTGTTTTCTCTCTCTCTCTTGGTTGACCAGAATTTGTTGTGGTTTAGGAAACGAGGCACATAGTGAGAAAGAGGAAAAGAGAGATGAAACTGTGTGTGTTTGTGTGTGTGTGTGTGTGTGTGTGTGTATATGTGTGTGTGTGTGTGTGTGTGATGTGTGGTGTGATGTGTGTGTGTGTGTGTACTCACCTATTTGTACTCACCTATTTATAGTTGCAGGGGTCGAGTCATAGCTCCTGGCCCCGCCTCTTCACTGATTGCTACTAGGTCCTCTCTCTCCCTGCTCCATGAGCATTATCAAACCTCGTCTTAAAACTATGTATGGTTCCTGCCTCCACTACGTCACTTTCTAGGCTATTCCACTTCCTGACAACTATATGACTGAAGAAATACTTCCTAACATCCCTTTGACTCATAGGAGTCTTCAACTACCATTTGTGACCCCTTGTTTCTGTGTCCCCTCTCTGGAACATCTTGTTTCTGTCCACCTTATCTATTTCTCGTAGTATTTTATATGTCGTTATCATGTCTCCCTTAACCCTCCTGTCCTCTAGTGTCGTTAGGCCGATTTCCCTTAACCTTTCTTCATAGGACAATCCCCTTAGCTCTGAGACTAGTCTTGTTGCAAACCTTTGCACTTTCTCTAGTTTCTTGACATGATTAACCAGGTGTAGGTTCCAAACTGGTGCTGCATACTCCAGTATGGACCTGACGTATATGGTGTACAGAGTCTTGAACGATTCCTTAGTTAGGTATTGGAACGCTATTCTTAGGTTTGCCAGCCGCCCGTATGCTGCAGCAGTTATCTGATTTATGTGTGTCTCAGGATATGTGCTCGGTATTATACTCACCCCAAGATCTTTTTCCTTGAATGAGGTTTGCAGTCTTTGGCCACCTAGATTATACTCTGTCTGCGGTCTTCTATGGCCTTCCCCGATCATCATGACTTTACATTTGGCAGGGTTAAATTCAAGGAGCCAGTTACTGGACCAGGCTTGTAGCCTGTCCAGGTCTCTTTGTAGTCCTGCCTGATCCTCGACTGATTTAATTCTTCTCATTAACTTCACATCATCTGCAAACAGGAACACTTCTGAGTCTATCCCTTCCGTTATGTCAATCACATATACCAAAAACTGTACCGGTCCCAGGACTGACCCTTGTGGAACCCCACTCGTCACAGGTGCCCACTCTAACACTTCGTCACGTACCATGACTCGTTGTTGCCTCCATGTCAGATATTCTCTGATCCATTGCAATGCCTTTCCTGTTATGTGTACCTGATCCTCTAGCTTTTGCATTAGCCTATATTGAGGAACTGTGTCGAACGCCTTCTTGCAGACCAAGAAAATGCAGTCTATCCACCCCTCTCTCTCGTGTCTTACTTCTGTTACCTTGTCATAAAACTCCAGTAGGTTTGTGACACAGGATTTTCCTTCCCTGAAACCGTGCTGATTGTCGTTTATAAGCTTGTGTCTTTCTAGGTGCTCCACCACTCTCCTCCTGATGATCTTCTCCATGACTTTGCATACTATACACGTCAGTGACACAGGTCTGTAATTTAATGCCTCATGTCTGTCTCTTTTCTTAAAAATTGGGTCTACATTTGCCATCTTCCACACCTCAGGTAGTTGCCCAGTTTCAATAGATGTGTTGAAGATTTTTGTTAGTGTCACACTCAACATCTCTGCTCCCTCTCTAAGGACCCACGGCGAAATGTTGTCAGGTCCCACCGCTTTTGAGGTATCGAGTTCACATAGCAGCTTCTTCACTTCCTCCTCGGTTGTGTGTATTTCATCCAGCACTTGTTGGTATACCTCCCTATTCTGAATTCCTGGAGTCCTTCCTGTCTCCTCTGTAAAGACTTCTTTAAATCTCATGTTGAGCTCCTCACATACCTCTTGGTCGTTTCTTGTGAACTCCTCACCTTCCTTCCTCAGCCTGATTACCTGGTCGTTAACTGTTGTTTTCCTCCTGATGTGGCTATACAATAGCTTCGGGTCAGACTTGACTTTTGATGCTATATCATTTTCGTATTGTCGCTGAGCCTCCCTTCTTACCTGTGCATATTCGTTTCTTGCTCTTCGGCTAATCTCTTTATTTTCCTGTGTCCTTTGTCTTCTGTACTTTTTCCATTTTCTAGTGCACTTAGTTTTTGCCTCCTTACACCTTTGGGTGAACCAAGGACTCGTTCTGATCTTCCCATTACTTCTGTTTCCTTGGGGACAAACCTCTCCTCGGCCTCTTTGCATTTGGTTGTCACATATTCCATCATTTCTTTTAGTGGTTTTCCTGACAATTCTCTCTCCCACTGAACGTCTTGTAGGAAGTTCCTCATGCTTGTGTAGTCCCCCCTTTTGTAGTTTCGTTTCTCCCTTCCTATTCCTACTCCCCTCTCCACTTGTAGCTCAACTATATAATCAAAACACAGAACGAAATGATCACTAGCTTTAAGGGTCTTTCATACGTGATATCCTCGATGTCCAAACTACTCAAGGTGGATACTAGGTCCAGTCTTGCTGGATCATCCTCACCTCTCTCTCTGGTAGTGTGTCTAACATGTTGATGCATGTGGTTTTCCAGTACCACTTCCATCATCTTGGCTCTCCATAATTCAGGACCCCCGTGGGGCTCCAGGTTTTCCCAATCAATCTCTTTGTGATTTAAATCACCCATAACTAGCAACTTTGCTCTCCCTGTGTGGGCTCTTCTGGCCACCTCGGCAAGTGTGTCTACCATTGCTCTATTGCTCTTATCGTATTCTTCTATTGGCCTCCTGCAGTTCTGTAGCGGGTTGTACATTACAGCAATTACCACCTTATGTCCCTCAGACTGGATTGTTCCTACTATGTAGTCCCTTTCGCCCATTCTATTCATTCCTTCCACTTCCTCAAATCCCCACCGGTTCTTAATGAGCAGTGCAACTCCTCCTCCCCCTCTGTTCCCTCTATATTTCCTGAGGATTTGATATCCGGGTGGAAAGATTGCATCTGTTATTATCCTGGTGAGTTTCGTTTCTGTGAGTGCTATTATGTCTGGGGATGTCTCCTTTATTCTTCCATGCCACTCCTCACATTTATTTGTTATACCATCTGCATTTGTATACCAAACCTTCAACTTCTTTTCTAAAACCGTAGTCAGGGGGGTACGTTGGGTTTGGGAAAGTGGGAGACCTGATGAGGAACTATGGGTGGTTGGTGTGAAGGTGGAGTTTGTAATGAAGTGGGTGGAAGCATTGGGTATGGCATGTGTGTTTTGGTTTAGATTGTTTGGTTGCATTGGGGTTGTCCAGGTTGGAGGACATCTGAAGGTATTTGAGCTTCCTCCTGAGTCTGGGTTCTCCTGTCCATCTCTCTTTCCTCCTTTTGTCTCTGTACCCTCTGTTTCAGTTTCTGTCTATCTTCTCGTGTTCTGTCGCGGTCGAGATACACATTTTGGTAATCCGACATATCTCTTAGTCTTGCTTTCTCCTGCAGAATCCTGTTTCAAGTCAATTCCGCCTTGAAAATCACTTTGAATGGCCGGATACTTCCTCTTGCAAAATCCCCTATTCTCAGAAAATTTGCCAGCTGGGTCATGTCATCTTCTCCTATTGCTTTCATGATGCTTTCAATCACCTTTTTCTCCCCTTGTCTTCTTGCTTGATAAGTTTTCCCTTCAGCTTTCCTGAGCCCATAAATAAAGAATGATCTCTCGTTTTCATTCTCCCAATGTCTATCCCTATGTAACCCCTGATTCGATTTAGTTGCCTCCATTGCAGCTTTCCTTTCTTCAATCTCTTCACTGTCTGTTATCCCTTGGTCCAGTGGCCTGTCGCTTTCCCTTAACTTTCCCTGTCCATTGCTATGGTCTGTTAGGGCTTCTACGTATAGCTTAGCTCTCCCTTTTTCTATACTCCCCTCGATTGTTCCTGATGTGATCTTCTCTTTTTCTCGTGCTCCACGATGGTCTGATAGGGCCTCTGCATACAGTTTCACTCAATTCTCTACAGTCCCATTATTTGTGTGTGAGTGAGTGTGTGTGTGTGTGTGTGTGTGTGTGTGTGTGTGTGTGTGTGTGTGTGTGTGTGTGTGTGTGTGTTGTGTGTGTGTGTGTGTGTACTCACCTAGTTGTGGTTGCAGGGGTCAAGTCACAGTTTCTGGCCCCGCCTCTTCACTGGCCACTTCTGGGTCACTCTCCCTGCGCCATGAGCTTTATCATACCTCTACTTAAAGCTATGTATGGAACCTACTCCACTACATCGCTTTCCAAACTATTCCACTTCCCGACCACTCTGTGACTGAAGAAATAGTTCCTAACATCCCTGTGATTCATCTGAGTCTTCAACTTCCAACTGTGTCCCCTTGTTGCTGTATCCCACCTCTGGAACGTTCTGTCTCTGTCCACCTTGTCAATTCCTCTCAGTATCTTATATGTCGTTATCATGTCCTCCCTATCTGTCCTGTCCTCCAGTGTCGTCAGGTCGATTTCCCTTAACCTCTCCTCGTAGGATATACCCCTTAGCTCCGGGACTACTCTTGTTGCAAACCTTTGCACTTTCTCTAGCTTCTTTACGTGCTTGGCTAGGTGTGGGTTCCAAACTGGTGCTGCATACTCCAGTATGGGCCTAACGTATACATTGTACAGGGTCCTGAACGATTCTTTGTTAAGATGTCGGAATGCTGTTCGTAGGTTTGCTAGGCGCCCGTATGCTGCAGCAGTTATTTGGTTGATGTGCGCCTCAGGAGATGTGCCTGGTGTTATACTCACCCCAAGATCGTTTTCCTTGATAGAGTTTTGTAGTCTCTGGTCCCCTAGACTGTACTCCGTTTGCGGTCTTCTTTGCCCTTCCCCAAACTTCATGATTTTGCATGAAGTGATATTAGCAGCTGTACAAGAACATTTCACTGGTCTTTTCCCTTTTGTTTCATCTGGATATAGCAAGGAATCAATGCTTCTGTTTGGAGAGCATGAAATCACATCATCAGAGGGTGTCCAGCAAGGGGATCCTCTTGCACCCTGTCTCTTCTGTATAGCAGTTAGGAAAATCAGTCAGACTGACCAGTGAGCTAAACATCTGGTTCTTGGATGATGGCACACTAGCAGGTACAAAGGAGTCCCTTCTAGATGATCTTACACAGGTGATGACACGGGGACAGGAAAGGGGTCTCATCCTGAATCCATTGAAATGTGAAATCATCTCAGTCAAATCACCAAGTGATAGATGCAGTGAGATCAAAACTACCAGGAGCAACAGTCATTGCCCCCACCAATATTGTCTTGCTTGGAGCACCTCTGGGAAGCGAAGCCATTGATAAAATTCTCAGGAAGAAACTGGAAGAATTGAGGAGAATGGAACAACGAATAGGCAATCTTGACACCCACGATGCCTTATACATTTGGTTAATAAAATTGTTTCTAAGGACATATTCTATGATAAATCTTAGTGAGGAGCCTTCGATACACTTGTAAATATATAACTTAATTATGTGATGCCTTAGTCATAACTACAAGCTGGGTAGTCTCTTGTAAATATATACCAATGCATATACCTCACTCATTTATAAACTCGAGTGAGGTATATGCACTGGTAAATATTTACAAAAGACTATCCAGCTTGTAGTTATGACTAAGGCATCACATCATGCAGTTATATATTTACAAACGTCTCGAAGGCTCCTCACTAAGATTTATCAAACAGTATGTTCTAGGAAACAATTTTATTAACAAAGAAAACGAAGATGATAAAGTAATCAAGTCTTTATCTTCGACGCTCAGTTACTGTACATTTACCTCCGTTAGTTCAATAATAATGACGGTACTAATGAAGCGCACTTTCAGTGTCGTGTCTTTCATTTTACTTAAGTTATATCAACTATGTATTTTATATATCTTTATTGCCTATAATATAGAAGAGGTAGTAAAAAACTACACTGAAGTGAAATATTTCTAATGTGTCCTTTGATTATTTATGACTTTATTATAAATTTATAATGAATTATGTTCGTTATAAACGGTGTTTATAAAAGCATAAAGAGTCTTTGCGAAGATGGGGGGGAATATCTTTTTATTTTCATGGATAATGAAAGGTAAAGTATTATAATTACAATTGTTTCATGGCAACAAAATTTGAAAACCCTGGTGTAGGGTATTTCTGTGTCTTCCTGAATACCTCTGTAACTTCATTAAAACTTTGCACATTAACACAACCATTTCTTAAATTGCTTGGGGAAAAAAAGTTATCCAGGAGTCAAACTCATATCTCTTAACACACCACACCCGATGTCTTTCTGTAGCCGAAGACACAGCTTTTGTTTCCCATTGATTTGCTAAATAAATCATTTTAGTTTAACAGTAACTTTAAGTTTATTGCTACGCTTAAGGAAACAGAGTGAAGCATGCAATAACAATAATTTATTCTGTATTTAATGACAATTTTGAGAGTAAACTTGAAGACAGATCAGAGGAAGAATAGAGAAAATAAAACAAAAAACAGGTCATATGAGGAAAAACAGAGAGTGTAGGTAAATATAAGTGAGTAAAAATGTCAGATAAGATAAAAGACTGGAATATTTGAAAGTGTATTGAGGAGGCAAACATGAGCAGAATGAAAACCTCTACTTTGATTAATATTAGAAATTAATTGTTTGTAAACTGAACACATTGAACTGACTTGGGAGTAGTAGTAAGCCACACATAGAGGCTTCATGTGTATATACAGAAGCTTGCTTTATTTACGTACATGTGTACACAGAGGCCATTTTTCTTATAAATACAACGCTTGTAGTCAGAAGCTATTTATCTACACACAGGCAACATGGTAGGTACAAAATCGCTAATCTGAAATATAAAATAATCCTGAAACAGTAGGAGGCATAACTTTTTCCACTAATGATTATGATTTAAAACTTCGAAATTGAAGGGGTTACATGCTGTCTATTTAGCAGTTTTAGCTCCGCAAACTCCATGTCGTTACAAGATATATAGATTGCAAATGACTATAAAGCTTATAGTCATTTTTAATCTATATATCTTGTAATGACATGGAATTAGCGGAGCTAAAACTGCTGATGAGACAGCATGTAACCCCTTCAATTTCGAAGTTTTATAACGAAATGCAATTATATTTATATTAAAATATATAATGCGATGAATATTCCCAACCCAGTATGTGACAGGAGCAAACCAAATGTTTATTTCTCTGTAAAGATTACAATGTGGGGTTTACATATTATAAAATTAGTTACAATGTGTGGTCTACATATTATAAACTAAAATTACAAAGAAGGCCACTAGCATTCCTAGCACGACTAGGCATTTCGGCAGACTAATAATAATTCTTACTATATATTGACACAGGTTATGAAGCATACTGATATTAAAGTTAGGTAACTGTAGTGATTAAATAGATTTACAATATAAGGTATTTCAAAACATTTAAGAGTATTACAGTTTGTAAATTTAGTGATGAGAATGGTTTTGTCTTGTATTACAAGACAAAACCTGAGGGTAAAAGGGAGCTTGGAGCAAAGAAACACAGTAGAAAATGCTTTGAATTTGTATTTCCTTTACCAAGCAATGATTATATAAGACTTTTGTCTTTTCCTTCACCAAGTAAATAGAAAAGGGCTTTTTGCACATATGTACACTATATACAGAAAGAGTAGTATTAGTACACGCCAAGGTTGTCAAGGCAAAACAGCAGCCAAAAGACAGAGACAACCTTCCACAACCAGCTCAATGCAGGAATTCCAATGACAAACTTGTGAGTGGTAACCACATCACCTGCCATTGTTAAACTCGCATTATGATTGGCTGAACCGAGTCGTTGATTTGATGATGGGGTCCCATCTCAAACCCTTAACGATGGTTCGCTGGTTGGAAGGGAGCCTATGTGGGTGTGTTTAACATGCTCAGAATAAAGGTTACGTACTCTTTGCATGCAACATCTTGGCATGAAACACAGTTGCTATTAAAGCTCCTATATTGAGTATCTCAGGAAACTCAGGACTAGCTTAAGAATTATTAGGCAAAAGCTATATTCGAAATTTTATGTTTACAATAATTTGTAAGTGTAAGTGTAAGTGTAAGTTGGGGGGGAATCACAGATATCGAGAGTAAGTATATTTTGCTTTTCATTTGTGCATGATACAAGGAAGAGAATAGGTGGTTTTCATGTCATTAGCTTGCAGTGTGGTGTGCCAGGGAGGTAAGATGTTTTTAACGGTAGTTTTGACAGTGGTGGTTGAGTCTGCAGTTCTAGAGTTTTCAGGCAGGGAGTTCCAGATTTTAGGGCCTTTAATGTACATTGAATTTTTGTATAGATTTAGCCGGACACGGGGAATGTCATAGAGATATTTGTGTCTGGTATTGTGCCTGTGGGTCCTGTCACAACTATCAAGAAAGTGTTTTAGTTCAGGGTTAATATTAGAATTTGAGGATCTCTAAATGTAGGTTGCACAGTAGTAAGTATGGATGTTCTGAACAGTGAGCAAGCTTAGGTCTTTGAAGAGTGGGAGGGTGTGTTGTCTAGTGTTGAATTGCGTGATTATTCTTACTGTGGTTTTTTTGTTGGGTCATTATGGGCTTTAGGTGTGTTGCTGCTGTCGATCCCCAAGCACAAATGGCATATGTGAGGTAGGGATAGATGAGTGAATAGTGTGAGTAGGGCTGATTGTGGTACGTAGTAACATATCTTAGAGAGGATCCCAACCGTTTTGGATACTTTTTTTGTTGTGATGGATATGATTGCTGAATTTTAGGTTGTTGTCAAGGTGTAGGCCCAGAAATTTACCCTCATTGTGTTTAGCAATAGGAGTGTTGTCAATCATTATGTTCAGTTGTGCAACACCTGTTCTGTTACCAAACATAATATAGAAGGTTTTGTTAGTATTAAGTGTAAGTTTATTGGCAGTCATCCAGGTTGATATTTTTAGTAGCTATTCATTAACAATGGTGTTAAGTGAGGCAAGATTTGGGTGGGAGATGACATAAGTCGTGTCGTCAGCAAAGATAATTGGTTTCAAGCGTTGTGATTCATTGGAAAAATCATTGATGTATAAGAGGAAGAGCAGAGGACCAAAGATACTTCCCTGTGGCACTCCAGTATCAAGTGGTCGTGTTGATGAGGTTGTCTTTAATGGAGACGTACTGATACCTGTTAGTAAGGTAGGATTTGAAATATGTAAATGCATGGCCTCTTATACCATAATGGTCAAGTTTGTGGAGTAGGATGCCGTGGTCTACTGTATCAAAAGCTTTTCTTAGGTCAATAAAAAGTCCTAATGCATATTCCTTATTTTCCAGTGCTGTGTAAAGCAGGTCTAGCATTTTTACAATTGCATCGTTTGTGCTTTTATTTTTTCTGAAGCGAGTGAGTGAAGCGAGTGAGTGAAGCGAGTGAGTGAAGCGAGTGAGTGAGGCGAGTGAGTGAAGCGAGTGAGTGAAGCGAGTGAGTGAAGCGAGTGAGTGAAGCGAGTGAGTGAAGCGAGTGAGTGAAGCCAGTGAGTGAAGCCAGTGAGTGAAGCCAGTGAGTGAAGCGAGTGAGGGAAGCGAGTGAGTGAAGCGAGTGAGTGAAGCGAGTGAGGGAAGCGAGTGAGTGAAGCCAGTGAGTGAAGCCAGTGAGTGAAGCCAGTGAGTGAAGCGAGTGAGTGAAGCGAGTGAGTGAAGCGAGTGAATGAAGCGAGTGAGTGAAGCGAGTGAGTGAAGCCAGTGAGTAGTAAAACCCCAGGCCAGTGCGTAAGCCACTGGGCCAGATGGCTACAAGAAGATTCATCCAACTAGGTATATTTATACACCATAGAAAGTTAGCATACGCATCACTGTGACCGCAAATGCAAGATTTTACAGATGAATCTCCCGCCAGCGTGGCCGTGACGAACTCTAGCTCTAGTCCCCTCAAAGCCGTCATCATGATTCACGAAATCGTAATGACACGATTTTAAATAAATCATACCACGGGAGGGGCTTGAACTCGTAGCGAGTGAGTTGGATGAATCTTATTGTAGCCAGGTGGCCCAGTGGTTTACGCACTGGCTACACTTACTCGCCACGAGTTCCATCCCCGCCCTTGGTATGGTTTGTCTGCAATCGTGTCACTACGATTTCGTGAGTCATTACAAGGGCAAGATTCATATATGTAAGCTTCTAATTCATCCTAATTTCATTTCATCTGTAAATGAAAAATCAATAACACAAGAGGATGTTTCTCCATGTATAAGTGCAACACATTTATCTTACTAGTCAATTTAAAGAAATAAAATATATCGTGTTTATTATATGTGTCCCTTGTAACAAACAAATAATACTTAAAACAGTGAAATATAGAAATAAACTTGAAAATTAACCTCAGGTAGTCGACGGTAGTCAGGTGACATTAAAGGTCACAGTGACTTGGCCCGAGATGGGAGCAGCTTTTCATGAGTGGAGGCGGCAGCCTCGGCCATTAGCACCTGCTTGCGCCTCACAGCTAAGTACTTAAGTGCATCGCTGTATTACTGGGACAAAATCATAAACCAAAAAATACTTGCATATAACTGAGTAACGCATACATTAATAAGGTTTATTATGCAGTGGTTAGATAAATATCATATAAATACATATAAATACTAATTGGAAAATCGCTTATTGTTCTGCATGAAACAGTAGATACCAGAGCAACAATTGCAAGGTGAGAGGTAAGAACTAAAGTAGAGAGGGAGAAATGACCCGGAAACCACTCATATTTCTACTACTACTTCCTCCACCATCATTACCACTACATGTTTTCTCTCTCTCTCTCTCTCTCTCTCTCTCTCTCTCTCTCTCTCTCTCTCTCTCTCTCTCTCTCTCTCTCTCTCTCTCTCTCTCTCTCTCTCTCTCTCTCTCTGTCTTTCTCTCTCTCTCTCTCTCTCTCTCTCTCTCTCTCTCTCTCTCTCTCTCTCTCTCTCTCTCTCTCTCTCTCTCCCCTCTCTCTCTCTCTCTCTCTCTCTCTCTCTCTCTCTCTCTCTCTCTCTCTCTCTCTCTCCTCTCTCTCTCTATCTCCTCTCTTTATCTATTTCTCTCTCTCTCCTCTCTTTCTATCTCTCTTTCTCTCCCTCCTGTCTCTGTCCTCCTCTCTATAAATACTGGCTAACTCTCTTCTGTGTGTCAGTCACGTAGAAAGTGAATCTGGTTCTTACGACGCCTGGAAACAATACAAGCAGCCACATACGAAGGAAACAAGGATTTAAAAGAAGAGCATTAGAAAAGTTGAAAGACTAAGACGCTTACCTGCGGCGTCCGTAAAGAACAAAAAGGCACAATACCGTGACTGGAACAATACCGTGGCTGGAACAATACCGTGGCTGAAACAATACCGTTACAGGAACAATACTGTGACTGGAACAATATCGTGGCTGGAACAATGCCGTGACTGGAACAATACCGTGACTGGAACAACACCATGACTAGAACAATGCCGTGACTGGAACAATACCGTGACTGGAACAATACCATGACTGGAACAATGCCGTGACTAGAACAATACCGTGACTGGAACAATACCATGACTGGAACAATGCCGTGACTAGAACAATACCGTGATTGGAACAATAACCCACAGATAAAGAGACTAAACCTTATGATGACGTTTGGGTCCGTCTTGGGCCATTTACAAGTGACACTGACACAAGAGAGCGAGTGAACCAGTATATATATAAGTGAGGAGGATAGGGATGGGAGAAAGAAAGAAGGAAAAAGAAGTAATTGTATTGATAATGATGGTAGAGGAAGTAGTAGTGGTTTCCGTGTTATTTGTCCCTCTCTACGTTATTTCTATGGTCTTCATGATACCCATAAACCTGAGAGTCCTCTACGTCCCATCATATCCTCCAGAGGTTCTGTTTCTTATTCTCTTGCTTCTTGGTTGGCCAAAACTCTCACTCTCTTGGTATTTTTTCTCCTGCCCGTATTCGTCACTCTCAAGACTTCATCGAACGTGTTCGCTCTCTCACGACGTTTAAGATGCTTAGTCTTGACGTTGTGTCCCTCGTCACTCACGCCCCTCTTGATGACGTTCTTAATTTTCTCAGAGTGAAAGCCAATAAAGAGTTAATTCATCTTCCTCTACCTACTTATGCTATGTTCTTCTTTATCTGATTCACTTTTATGTAGACTCTAACTTCTTTTTCTTTCAATGTGAATTTTATTTCCAAACTTTCGGTGTCGCTATCACCCGTTCTTGCTAACCTTTATATGGAATACTTGGAAACTGTTCTTCTTCCTACCACTGATGTGCCCCTTCACTCGCTGGCTTCAAGACTCTAGTCTCTTCCAATTATTTCTCGATGTCCTTAACAATCTTGCTCCTTCCATCAAGTTTAAAGATGAATGGGAATCTCACACTTTGCTTCCTTCCCTTGATATATATGTCCACTGCTCGGATACAGGCTTTTCCATTTCCGTTTATCGTAAGCCTATGCACAGTGGCATGTACATTCACTATTTTTCTTACCATGCTCCCTCTGTCAATTAAAGTGTTCTTATTCCTCTCTTTTACGGTGCTCTCCGCATTTGTGACCCTCAGTTCCTTGACTCGGTATTTTCCACTCTTCGCAATTCGTTCTCTCGTCTTGGCTACCCTTAGAATTTCATAAAGTCTGACTTCTCACGTGCTAAACGGACTTTTGTATCTCAAAAGCTCTCTACTCTTCCGCTGCCTTCCCTATATTTTCAATCTTTCAAGTCTCAACTACTCTTTCCGTTCCCTAAACATCAAACTTACTTTTCGCCAAACTAACACCCTTCGCAGTAATCTAGTTCGTACCTCTCCCCTTGCAATTGATGCTGCTGGTGTCTATTCTGTTTCATGCTTCTCTTCTTTCCTTCAAAACTTTGGAGAAACGGGCTGATCTCTTTCTCAAAAACTTAAAGAGCACAAATAAAGTGTTAGGCTTGCCGCCGACACCAATAATGCCTTTTTCTGACATGCTATAGATAACACTCATCCTACTGACTTGTTCTCTGACTAAACTGTATATCCTACTTCTAATCTTCACAGCCGTCGTCTTATTGCAGCATTCCTTATTCCCAGCTTTCGTTGCACGAATCACAGTCGTGGCTTTGTCTCTGTAGATGCCTTCCTTTCTCCTTACATCGTCAAATGCTCCAAACTTCAGAACACTCGTGACTTGACATGGTGATCTGTTCTTCTCCTCCTCAATACTTTTTATTAGGTTTTCTAATACTCCATCATGGATTATACAGTTTATAACTCCAACAGTTTGTTACTTACGCTCACCGCAATCTATAATTGAAATCATATATATGACCAATTCCACTCATTACTCGGATGTCCTCTTATCTCCTATCAGCAACCTCTCTTACATCACTCTTTTAATTTCACTGTAACACTATTGAGGATTCCAATTATTTTTATAGAAATAATCTAATAAATAATCTAATAAAATTCACCTGTGTGTTGGTCATCAATTTAGTCTTCAAATTATTTTATTACGACGCTGCTGATTATCTTTACCTAACGCCAACATTGATTGATGACGACATTACATTCTTTAAGCCAAGAAGTGAATGATGATACTTTATGTTGTATGCATTCATGTTAATTTTTATTTTAAATATTCATTAATATTTTATACATAATATTAATATACATTAATATTTTTAATATACATTAATATTTTTAATATACATTAATATTTTTAATATACATTAATATTTTTAATATACATTAATATTTTTAATATACATTAATATTTTTAATATACATTAATATTTTTATTATACATTATCGTGCAGTAGGAAAACATGCAGGAATCTCAGAAGTTTTCATATCTTTTATAAAATAATAATCATGTTTTCCTGCTTTGATAGATTGTTGAATAGATCCATTACATTAAGATTTTGCATTTCTACTGAGTTTCGTCGTTTAAATACCAACGTCGTTTTATAGATAAATAAAATGTTATCATTAGCAGATTCATAAATGCATTTATCAATAAATAATTCATATTGTAAACAAAACTAACAAAAACAAATTACTTCAAGACTAAATAGCATTCCAGTAAATATTAAAGAAATTCCTAAATGAATCGTTCCCTGCCTTCTCAGTGTTGACTAAATATGTCTGTGGCCTCTAAGGAAGAGTGAATATCTGGACAGAAAAGATAGCGTTGTGAAGGATGACTTTATTACACAGTGAACACAGTAAGTAGAAACTAATTTGTAACCATATAGCATGATGACGATACCCAGGAAAGGACCAAGAAAGTCGCAGCGAATCAAGATAATGATATTTATCTGCATATGCAGAAGCTGAAAACGTGTAGGGTCCAGTCTCCTAGCCGCCTTGAGAAAAAAAAAAGAGAATAAAATGATACTTAATAACTAACAGTAAATTGTATTTTACAACAAACACTCGGGGCGTACTGACAGGAATTTGTTTTTAGAGGACACGTATCCACTTGGAAGTCGATTAAATAGCTAGTAGGTCTAACAATATTATATTTAGAGAATGGGAAGAATCCTAGTACAAACAAGATAGGAAAAATTTAGGAGTCAGAAAAGACAATATATCAGAGATGCTCAAAAGAGGTCAACGACAGGGAAGGTCACACGCACATACCATACACAGCATATCAACAAATACACACATGCACATACACACAAATATATTAAAGCAGTCACTTATACCTACACAAACACGAACTGAAAACCTACACGCACACACACACGCACACAGAAACAAGGGGACACAACTGGAAGCTGAAGACTCAGATGAGTCAAAGGGATGTCAGGAAACATTTCTTCAGCCACAGAGTAGTCAGGAAGTGGAATGGACTAGAGAAAGATATAGTGGAGGCAGGAACCATACATAGTTTTAAGACAAGGTATGATAAAGCTCATGGAGCAGGGAGAGCAGAGACTCAGTAGCAGACAGCGAAGAGGCGGGGCCAGGAGCTGAGTCTCGACCCCTGCAACCACAATTAGGTGAGTACAATTAGGTGAGTACACACACACACACACACACACACACAATTAGGTGAGTACACACACACACACGCACACAAACACACACAAAGAAGGGTCAGAGGAGACATGATAACGACATACAAAATACTGCGAGGAATCGACAAGGTAGACAGTGACAGGATGTTCCAGAGAGGGAACACAGAAACAAGGGTCACAACTGGAAGCTGAAGACTCAGATGAGTCAAAGGGATGTTAGGAAGCATTTCTTCAGCCATAGAGTAGTCAGGCAGTGGAATAGTCTAGAGAAAGATATAATGGAGGCAGGAACCATACATAGTTTTAAGACAAGGTATGATAAAGCTCATACAGCAGGGAGAGCAGAGACCCAGTAGCGGACAGCGAAGAGGCGGGGCCAGGAGCGGAGTCTCGATCCCTGACACCACAATTAGGTGAGTACAATTAGGTGAGTACAATTAGGTGAGTACACACACACGGACACACACACACACACACACAAACACACACACATACACACACACACACACACACGGACGGACACACAACAAGACTAGTCCCAGAGCTAAGGGCATTGTCCTCCGAAGAAAGGTTAAGGGAACTCGGCCTGACGACACTAGAGGACAGGAGGGTTAGGGGAGACATGATAACGACATATAAAATACTGCGAGGAATATATAAGGTGGACAGAGACAAGATGTTTAAGAGAGGGGAGACACAGAAACAAGGGGTCACAGTTGGTAGTTGAAGACTCCTATGAGTCAAAGGGATGTTAGGAAGTACTTATTCAGTCATAGAGTTGTCAGGAAGTGGAATAGCCTAGAAAGTGACGTAGTGGAGGCAGGAACCATACATAGTTTTAAGACGAGGTTTGATAAAGCTCATGGAGCAGGGAGAGAGATTACCTAGTAGCAATCAGTGAAGAGGCGAAGCCAGGAGCTATGACTCGACCTCTGCAACCACAAATAGGTGAGTATACACACACACACACACACAAGCGCGCGCGCACGCACGCGCTTGTGACGAGCGGGGTTCCATAGGCGTCAGAACAAGAACCAGTGATATTTTTGGTATATGTGAATGACATGATGGAAGGGATAGACTCAGAAGTGTCCCTGTTTGCAAATGATGTGAAGTTAATGAGAAGAATTAAATCAGATGAGGATCAGGCAGGACTACACAGACCTGGACGGGCTGGACACGTGGTCCAGCAACTGGCTCCTCGAATTTAACCCCGCCAAATGCAAAGTCATGAAAATCGGGGAAAAGGATCTTGGGGTGAGTATAATACCGAGCACATCTCCTGAGACGCATATCAACAAGACAACTGCTGCAGCATATGGGCGCCTGGCAAACCTTAGAATAGCGTTCCGATACCTCATTAAGGAATCGTTCAAGACTGTAAACCGTGTACGTTATTCGCATACTGGAGTATGCAGCACCAGTTTGAAACCAACACCTGGTCAAGCACGTCAAGAATTTAAAGACAGTGCAAAGGTTTGCAACAAGGCTAATTCCAGAGCTAACAGGAATGTCCTACGTAGAAAGGTTAAGGGAAATCGGCCTGACGACAGTGGAGTACAGGAGGGTTAGTGGAGACATAATAATGTCATTCAAAATACTGCGAGAAATTGACAAGGTGGGCAGAGACAGGATGTTCCAGAGATGGGACACAGAAACAAAGGGTCAAAATTAGAAGTTAAAGACTCAGATCAGTCAAAGTGATGTTAGGAAGTATTTCTTCAGTCATAGAGTAGTCAGGAAGTGGAATAATCGGGTAAGTGATGTAGTGGAGGCAGGAACCATGCATATTTTTAAGACTAGGTATGATAAAGCTCATGGAGCAGGGAGAGAGAGGACCTAGTAGCGATCAGTGAAGAGGCGGGGCCAGGAGCTATGAATCGACCCCTGCAACCAGAAATAGGTGAGTACACAAACACATACAAACATACAGGACTAATGAGCATAAAATCGCTGGCGACAGTAGAACTTACTAGGAAGTAACCTGGCTTGTATGCAGGCTACCTAAAGTTTTGACGCATCTGTAGATGAATAGTTTAAGGTGTCATATTGGGAGCTAAGCTTAATTGACAGACAATGAATGACCAATGTGGGTTCGACTGTGCTGTCGTTCATTACAACTTTACTGCTGAGCTTTGAAGAGTACAGTGGTTTATTATGATATGAATTGAGGGAGTTGAGGACAAATTTAATGTAAATATTTCCTGGGCTGGGAGAAAGGGCAGATGGGTCACAGATTGAACAAAACACTGAATGAACAAAACACTGGATGAACAAAACACTGGATGAACAAAACACTGGATGAACAAAGCACTGAATAAACACAGCACTGGATGAACAAAGCACTGGATGAACAAAGCATTGGATGAACAAAGAACTGGATGAACACAGCACTGGATGAACACAGCACTGGATGAACAAAGCACTGGATGAACAAAGCACTGGATGAACAAAACACTGGGTGAACAAAGCACTGGGTGAACAAAGCACTGGATGAACAAAGCACTGGATGAACAAAGTATTGGATTCTTGTCCACTAGATACTGCATATTTATGTTGTTTAATTCTGGTCACTAGTAGACAAGAATCCTGTGTTAGGTTCATTCATGTAAGGGATACACGCTATTGAGTAGATCGGAGTAATGCCAAAGAATTACATCCCTGTAATTCTACAGTTCAATGAAATATTGTGCAATCGTCTCTTATCATACATGATACACAACCTTTTTCAAATTTGTGTTTCGGATTGAATAAACTGGACGATTTTATTGTTCAAAATATTATCCATAATATTAAAGGTAAAACTGTTTTCCACAAAAATACAGATTGTTCTTTGTCGGGCAAACAATTTAACTTCATGTACAAATGAATGCCTCGTTTAGGTTTGTGCGCGACCTGTTTGTGTGAGGTGTTGTCGCCTTCTCTGAGCGAGGTGTTACCTCAGGGTTTACCATATATGTCCTTTTCTTGCTCCATCTTCCTGTTCCTCTGAAAATATGATTGGAAGCACATGAAAACCCTCAGTTTGTATATTCTATTGTCAGTGTGGTATTTTTTTCATGTATGCATCACATGTTTTATCTTGACTTCTTCCATATATATATATATATATATATATATATATATATATATATATATATATATATATATATATATATATATATATATATATATATATATATATATATAAAATATGCAATGAACTTCTTTTCTCCTCGTCTTATGAGGAGCTCACCGGTTTCTTTTGTATTCATTCTTAATATAAATTTTATTCCGCTAACACCTCCACATTGTGTTAAGTACAAAATCTCACTTCTCTTCGCACTACGGTCTAACATAGTATCACGTGGGTACTAGTTACTCGTGCTCTTATCACATAAAAACGTACTTCAATGCCTTTATCCAACCCTTCTGTTACCTACCCTATAACCTTTCCAATCCTAGATGTATTCTCTATAATAATCAACGTATTTGTCTCCCTCGTCTCTTAGAGGCAGAAGCACCTCAACATTCCATTTTCTTCCCACTGACAATGGTAGTCATTATTGCATAATGTTCCAGGATATCATATTGATCAAAGACAGTATTTGAATAACGTTAAAACTGTGGAATGGTTGCGGATTCACACACGACATCTCTCTGTATCTACATTCACTCCGTTGCAACTTTTGACATCAGTGCCTCACACTCTTATAAAATAGTTTCTTCCGCTATCGTCTGTTTAATTTCTAGTTTTTTGGACGATGGAAAAAAAAAATCCACAAAATTTCATATTCATTTTAACTTCATTTCCTCATGTCATAAAGTCCCACTTGCCGACACGTCAGTTTCCAAATATCTAATATATTAATTCCTTCTTTCTACCTCTCTATTTACTGATATTCCATTTCTGTTTACCTAACATTTTTTTAACTCATCACTTAAATTATTATTTGTTCATATATAATTTTACTTTTATCCACACATTCTTAAAATTCCTCACCAACTTTTTGTAACATGTCTTTAGTATATTATATTATATCTTCTAAAGTTATACTAGCCTTCCAGATAATATAAACCACATTTGAAGTACTCGAAAATACACAGAAGCAAAGATATTTCTATCAATGGATATTTTCTTCACATCAAAGGACGTCCATTATCCACCCACACAACAAGAAACAAATCTGGGTAATGCACGCTGGTAACTTACGAGATTTAGTGTTTGTGTGATAACGGCACCCTGAAGCAACATGACGCCATAACGGCACCCGGAAGTCTCGATGGATCTTGAACTGTGTAACTCAATCACAGTTTGATATTTTTACAATAATGAAAAAAAATAATAATAATAATAGGAACAACAACAACAACAGCAATAATAATAATACTAATAATAATAATAATAATAATAATAATAAGAAGAAGAAGAAGATGAAGAAGAAAAAGAAGAAGAATAATTATAATAAAACAAATAATAATGAAAATAATATTAAGAATAATACTATTTATTACAATAAAATTAAAAATAATAATAAAGACGAAGAACTTTATCCATAGGCAAAATGGAGAATGTATTAGAGTAAAGTAAAACTGTCGTTGTTATTTGAGAATGAATCATGTTTTGAGCGTTGCTGATAAGAGGAAGAGGGAGTGAGGACATCATAAGAAAGAAGGAACACTGCAGCAGGCCTACTGGCCCATGCGAGGCAGGTCCAAGTCTCCCGCCGGCTTAAGCCAATGCCCTGACCCAGCTAGGTCAGGTTACATTCACTTAAGGAAGGAGCACGGCATCTGACCTAGTAGCACAAACTAGTCAGGTCCAACTCACACCCACCCGCACCCACTCATATATATGTGAAGTGAAGGATATGTGAAGTGAATATTGTAAGAAAAAACAGAGCCTGGATATAAGAAAAGGTATGGAGTTACCAGAGGTAATATTAATAGGGGTGAGAATGAGTTACCCAGGTGGTTTTGGACTTAAAGCGTATGACTAGAATGATTTATTAATTTTGGGGAGGAGGGAAGGAGGGGTAGAAGTCTCTCAGGAAGGGTTGGAGGAAGGTGGTGAAAGACACTTTGCGAGATAGTCGCTTGTGTAAGCGTGTTAGATCACAACAAATGAGATAAAGTGCTTTTTGTGACCTTATGTGCATTTGGAGTATGATCAACGTGATGCTGCATTTCGGAAAGTGATCTGAACTGTGATGCCAGTGGTCTTCTAGCAACACCGTGATTTAACAATGACAATGAAGACGTTTTTCATTTTTCAGGGTCACTCGACATCACTGCCAGACAGTAGATGCGTTAAAAAATGTAAATGCCTTTTTGGTCGGTTAATGTTCCTCAACACTATTTTCTTTTTATCATGGTGAAATGCTAAATATTTTTGAATGAGAAAGATAAAGAATAGACACCTTTATCTCTATAAGGAAAGATACAGTGTACAATTTGGATCAACTGAAGTGTATTATCTACTTTATATGAAGCCTCTAATTATTCAGAGCATTTCGATAAATTTTTAAATTAACTTATAACAATTATATAATAAAGATAGTTAACTAGAAAGCTATAGTTTACATTACATGGCTTTAAATAAACTAACGATTTGGCTTGTAATTATAGTTTTTTGTGTAACAAGTTGTTATGACAGAAATAATATGATTTACATCAACAGGGCTGCTATCAATAAGTCAAGAGTTAGCGTAATTAATCTTAGTAGGGTTTAAGTCATATTTAGGAAGGGTCTTTTAAATTAGTTTTTTGAAGCATGTGACTAAACTGAATTTTTTTTTACACCTTATGTGTTCGAGTTTCAAATTTTAGTCTTTTATTTGGATGGAGTTCCAACGTAAGATGAGTCAAACATTTGTTATGTCCATGAAATTCTTATTTCTCATTAAGTCTGTGTGTTGTGTTAGAGCTCTCTAGGAAGAGCTATAGAGATGGGGTGTGTTGTCTGGAACCTGGGTGTGTTGTCTGGAACCTGGGGTGTGTTGTCTGGAACCTGGGGTGTGTTGTCTGGAACCTGGGGTGTGTTGTCTGGAACCTGGGGTGTGTTGTCTGGAAACTGGGGTGTGTTGCCTGGAACCCGGGGCGTGTTGTCTGGAACCTGGGGTGTGTTGTCTGGAACCTGAGTGTGTTGTCTGGAACCTGGGGTGTGTTGTCTGGAACCTGGGGTGTGTTGTCTGGAACCTGGGGTGTGTTGTCTGGAACCTGGGGTGTGTTGTCTGGAACCTGGGGTGTGTTGTCTGGAACCTGGGGTGTGTTGTCTGGAACCTGGGGTGTGTTGTCTGGAACCTGGGGTGTGTTGTCTGGAACCTGATTGGGTGATTATTCTAACAGCTTATTTCTGTTGGGTAACAATGGGTCTTAGATGATTTAATTTTGTAGATTCCCAACAAAGGAATACCAAATTTAGGAAATGTTTTCATAAAATAGAATAGAGTGCTTCTGCTCTTGTCAGTATATCTTTGAATCTTCAACAATAGATGAATAGGATTGAAAATTTGAAGGAAATCATATTAGGGACTCTGTGATTACAAATAAAAGCCTTGTAAATGGTCAATGTAAGATGAGAACACTGTTCCTGTAAATGATCAGTGTAAATGAGAACACTGTACCTGTACATGGTCAGTGTAAGATGAGAACACTGTACCTAGTAATATGTCAGTTCTGGCACGTAAGTGCCAAAACGCGAGTTTTCAATATAACTCAATGCTCATTTAATTTTGTAATTCTGGTCAGTTTTTGTTTTATATTTTAAATCCCATTTGATGAAGAAAAGATCTAAAAATGGCAAATTCATTAAAAACGTTTCCAAGTAAGGTATACGAGCGTTTAAATGTTTTATGCCGATGAGACATATATATAGGAGGTACCACCTCTAGAACTTTACTGGGAACCCTCAACCTCAGAGAAGACACAACGTACCTCAGGGAAAACTCGAGGTTCTCCCTGGAGCTGTTTGAATATTTTCTTCTCATACCACCCTTTATATATATATATATATATATATATATATATATATATATATATATATATATATATATATATATATATATATATATATATATATATATATATATATATATATACATACATATTTTTTTAAAAAAAAATATATATATATATATATATATATATATATATATATATATATATATATATATATATATATATATATATTATATGAGTGTTTTATTTATAGAATACATTGACAGAAAACACAAACATGAACATGAATACATTGGTACAATATATCAACGATTAAGAATCTCCTCCAGCTCCTCCGAAGCTGGACACGAGCCCAGTATGCAACATGCATTTTTCCCTCTGGATGGCAACACAGAGCCGCTAGAACATGAAAGTGGCAGCCCTTGGGTCCCCGGTGGTGTCGATGAGTCTGGAACCCAGTACTTTAAGGAAACATGTGGCATTTTTTCCCCATGCTCCCAAGGTCTCTGATCCCACTGGGACAAATTTATAATGTTGGCTTATGTCCCTGTACTTGCAGATCTTGTACTCCTCCCTGTATTCAGCAGCTCCTCCCTGTCACCCAACACTGTGATGGATGGAAATAAATGGTATAAAATACCGACACAATGGAAAAATAAACACATAAGCAGTATAATGTGATCCTTTATTGACAACGTTTCGCCCACGCAGTGGGCTTTATCTAGTCACAGACAGATCTACCTGGATCCATGTTGCTCATTTTCCAGGTAGATCTGTCTGTACTCGATAAAGCCACTGCGTGGGCGAAACGTTGTCAATAAGGATCACATTATACTGCTTATGTGTTTATTTTTCCACTGTAATGGATGTAGGAGTCAGCCAGTGTCGACACACAGGTATAGTCCCATGCTAAGAGCTTGCAATTCTTCCAATGATAGATGGTGATCCCCTCGGGGCGGTTTGCTTGGTTGTGGGTATTGCTGGCTGCTAGTGATCGGGGCCTTTCTGGCTGGGCATCCAGCTTTAGAAAGGGTTCTCTTTTTGATGTCGTTGCCTTCACACACACACACACACACACACACACACACAATATAGGAAGGAAGGAGGGAGGTCACAAGAAATGACCACGAAGTGTGTGGGAGCTCAACATGAGATTCAAAGAGGTGTTACAGAGGAAATAGAAGGGCCTCCAGAAAGGAGGAGAGGTAGGGTACACCATCAGGTGCTGGACACGATACATACAACTGAGGAGGAAGTGAAGAGGCTACTAAGCGAGCTAGATACCTAAAGGCGATGGGGCCGGACAACATTTATCCATGGGTCCTGAGGAGGGAGCAGAGGAGCTATGTGTACCCCTAACAACAATCTTCAACACGTCTATCGAAACAGGGCAACTACCAGAGGTATGGAAGACAGCAAATGTAGTTCCAATTTTTAAAAAGGAGACAGAAACGTAGCACTAAACTACAGACCAGTGTCACTGACATGTATAGTATGCAAGGTCATGGAGAAGATTATCAGGAGAAGAGTGGTGGAGCACCTAGAAAGAAATGAGCTTATCAACGACGGCCAACACGGTTTCAGGGACGGAAATCCTGTCACAAACCTACTGGAGTTCTATGACAGGGTGACAGCAGTAAGACAAGAGAGAGAGGGTGGGTAGATTGCATATTCTTGGACTGTAGAAGGCGTTTGACACAGTCCCACACAAGAGATTAGTAAAGCTGGAGGACCAGGCAGGGATAACAGGAAGGCACTACAATGGATCAGGAATACCTGTCAGGAAGACAGCAGCGAGTCATGGTCCGTGGCGAGGTGTCAGAGTGGGCGCCGGTGACGAGTGGGGTTCCACAGGGTCAGTCCTAGGACCGGTGCTGTTTCTGGTGTTTGTGAACGACATGACGGAAGGAATAGACTCCGAAGTGTCCCTGTTTACAGATGATGTGAAGTTGATGAGAAGAATTCAATCGGAAGAGGACCAGGCAGAACTACAAAGGGATCTGGATAGGCTAAAGCCTGGTCCAGCAATTGGCCCCTGGAGTTCAACCCAACCAAGTGCAAAGTCATAAGATTGGGAAGGGCAAAGAAGACCGCAGACGGAGTACAGTCTGGGGGGCCAGAGACTACAAACTTCAATCAAGGAAAAAGATCTTGGGGTGAGTATAACACCAGAACATCCCCCTGAACGCACATCAACCAAATAATGCTGCAGCATACGGGCGCCTAGCAAACCTAAGAACAGCTTTCCCGACATCTTAATAAAGAATCGTTCGGACCCTGTACACTGTACGTTAGGCCCATCTGGGTTTTTGCAGCACCAGTTTGGAACCCACTTTATCCAACCACGTAAAGAATCTAGAAAAAGGGAAAGGTTTGCAACAAGACTAGCCCCGGAGCTAAAGGGTATGTCCTAGGGAGAGGTTAAGGGAAATCGACCTGACGACACTGGAGGACAGGAGAATAGGGGACATGATAACGACATATAAAATACTGAGAGGAATTGACAAGGTTGACAGAGACAGAATGTTCCAAAGATGGGACACAGCAACAAGGGGACACAGTTGGAAGTTGAAGACTCAGATGAATCACAGGGATGTTAGGAAGTATTTCTTCAGTCACATAGTAGTCGGGAAGTGGAAAGCTTGGGAAGCGATAGTGGAGGCAGGTTCCATACACAGCTTTAAGAAGAGGTATGATAAAGCTAATGGCCAGGGAGAGTGACCCAGTAGCGGCCAGTGAAGAGGCGGGGCCAGGAGCTGTCTCGACCCCTGCAACCACAACTGGGTGAGTACAACAGGTGAGTACACACACACACCCCCGCCGATGGTGGCCAGGAGCTATGCCGGCCCCTGCAACCACACTGGTAGTACACACACACACACACACACCACCGACAGAGCAACAGAGCAATGGTAAAACACACTAGCCGAGGTAGCCAGAAGAGCCCACATGGGGAGAGCAAAGTTACTAGTTATGGGTGATTTCAATCACAAAGAGATTGATTGGGGAAAAACCCGGAGCCCCATGGGGGTCTGAAAATGGAGAGCCAAGATGATGGATGTGGTACTGGAAAACCTCAGCATCAACATGTTAAGGAAAACTACCAAGAGAGGTGGGGATGATCCACAAGACTGGACCTAGTATTCACCTTGATAGTTCGGACATCGAGGATATCACGTATGAAAGGCCCCTTGGAGCTAGTGATCATTTGGTTCTGTGTTTTGATTATATAGTTGAGCTAAAGTGGAGAGGGAAGCAGGAATAGGAAGGGGGAAACGAAACTACAAAAGGGGGCTACACAGGCATGAG
This sequence comes from Cherax destructor, assembly GCA_009830355.1. Taxonomy (NCBI): domain Eukaryota; kingdom Metazoa; phylum Arthropoda; class Malacostraca; order Decapoda; family Parastacidae; genus Cherax; species Cherax destructor. Next base: position 73,679 of record WNWK01008167.1, read on the forward strand.
AAACTTCCTACAAGACGTTCAGTGGGAGAGAGTTGGCAGGAAAACCAGTAAAAAAATGATGGAATATGTGACAACCAAATGCAAAGAGGCAGAGGAAGGTTTGTCCCCAAGGGAAACAAAGTAATGGGAAGACCAGAACGAGTCCTTGGTTCACCCAGAGGTTTAGGGGGGCAAAAACTAATGTAATAGAGAATGGAAAAAGACAGAAGACAAAGGACCCGGAAAATAAAGAGATTAGCAAAAGAGCCAGAAACGAATATGCACAGGTAAGAAGGGGGGCTCACGACAATATGAAAATGATATAGCATCAAAGTCAAGTCTGACCCAAAGCTGTTGTATAGCCACATCAGGAGAAAACAACAGTCAAGGACCAGGAATCAGGCTGAGGAAGGAAGGTGGGGGGTTCACAAGAAACGACCAAGAGGTATGTGAGGAGTTCAACATGAGATTTAAAAAGTATTTACACAGGAGACAGGAAGGACTCCAGGAATTCAGAATAAGGTATACCAACAAGTGCTGGATGAAATACACACAACCGAGGAGGAGGTGAAGAAGCTGCTATGTAACTCGATTCCTCAAAAGCGGGGGGACCGGACAACTTTTTTCCGTGGGTCCTTAGAGAGGAGCAGAGATGTTGTGTGCCACTAACAAAATTCTTCAACACATCCATTGAAACGGGCAACTACCTGAGGCGTGGAAGATGCAAAATGTAGTCCCAATTTTTAAGAAAAGGAGACAGACACGAGGCATTAAACTACAGACCTGTCACTGACGTGTATATATGCAAAGTCGGGAAGATCATCAGGAGGAGAGTGGTGGAGCACCTAAAGACACAAACATAAACGACAACCAGCACGGTTTCAGGGAAGAAAAGTCCTGTGTCACAAACCTACTGGAGTTTTATGACAAGGTAACAGAAGTAAGACACGAGAGAGAGGTGGATAGACTGCATTTTTTGGACTGCAAGAAGGCGTTCGACGCAGTTCCTCAAAAGGTTAATGCAAAAGCTAGAGGATCGGGCTACGTAGCAGGAAAAGCACTGCAATGGATCGAGAATATCGACAGGGAGGCAACAACGAGTCATGGTACGTGACGAGGTGTCAGAGTGGGCACCTGTTAAAGTGGAGTTCCACAAGGGCGTCCCCAGGACCTGTACTGTTTTTGGGATATGTGAATGATATAACGGAAGGGATAGACTCGAAGTGTCCTTTTTCAGATGATGTGAAGTTAATGAGAAGAATCAAATGAGTCGAGGATCAGGCAGGACTACAAAGAGACCTGGACAGGCTACAAGCCTGGTCCAGTAACTGGCTCCTTGAATTTAACCCTGCCAAATGAAAGTCATGAATATCGGGGAAGGGCAAAGAAGACCGCAGACAGAGTATAGTCTAGGTGGCCAAAGACTGCAAACCTCACTCAAGGAAAAAAATCTTGGGTGAGTATAATACCGAGCACATCTCCTGAGGCACACATCAATCAGATAACTGCTGCAGCATCGGGCGGCTGGCAAACCTAAGAATAGCGTTCCAATATCACTAAGGAATCATTCAAGACTCTGTACACCATATACGTCAGGCCCATACTGGATTATGCAGCACCAGTTTGGAACCCACACCTGGTCAAGCACGTCAAGAAATTAGAGAAAGTGCAAAGGTTTGCAACAAGACTAGTCCCAGAGCTAAGGGATTGTCCTACGAAGAAAGGTTATGTTAGTGGGATGGAATGTGAAGGACTTGCCTAGTATGGGCCAACAGGCCTGCTGCAGTGTTCCTCCTTTCTTATGTTCTTATGAAATCGGCCTGACGACACTAGAGGACAGGAGTGTTAGGGGAGACATGATAACGACATATAAAATACTGCGAGGAATAGATAAGGTGGACAGAGACAAGATGTTCCAGAGAGGGGACACAGAAACAAGGGGTCACAATTGGAAGTTGAAGACTCCTATGAGTCAAAGGGATGTTAGGAAGTATTTCTTCAGTCATAGAGTTGTCAGGAAGTTGAATAGCTTAGAAAGCGACATAGTGGAGGCAGGAACCATACATAGTTTTAAGACTAGGTTTGATAAAGCTCATGGAGCAGGGAGAGAGGGACCTAGTAGCAATCAGTGAAGAGGCGGGCCAGGAGCTATGACTCGACCCCTGCAACCACAAATAGGTGAGTACAAATAGGTGAGTACACACACACACACACACACACACACACACACACACACACACACACACATATATATATATATATATTATATATATATATATATATATATATATATATATATATATATATATATATATATATATATATATATATATATATCATATATTGTACCCACAAACGACTGGTATTGAATCAATAACAATACTGCGACTAGCCGAGGATTCGAACCCATGTCGTTTTGGTCCCGCCTTATGGTGAGCGAAAATCGCACATGATGCTCTAACCCACAGGACCACGCAATCCTACAAGAACCAGCACCCAAGGTGATGTGGATGACTCTGAGCTAATTTCATACTACTCCTCGTTAAGTGTACTAGCCTCCACGAGCAGTAATTTATATCACTGTAACCACGAACGAGTGGTATTGAATTAATAACTACAATGCGACTAGCCGAGAATTCGACCAATGTCGTTTTGGGCCCAAGTACACCAAACGGGGAGTAGAATGAAATTAGCTCAGAGGCACCCACACCACCGTATGTCCTCGGATCTAGGTAAAACACCCAGCTCTGCTGGCTGCTTAATTCTAGTAGGATTGCGTGGAAAGCAGCTGGAATGACGGGATCATGACAGAAATGTTAAAAGCAGGGGATATAGTGTTGGAGTGGTTGGTATTTTTGTTTAATAAATGTATGAACGAGAGGAAGGTACCTAGGGATTGGCAGAGAGCATGTATAGTTGCTTTATATAAAAAGAAGGGGGATAAAAAGAGAGTAAGAATTATAGGGGGAAAAAGTTTACTGAGTATACCATGTAAACTGTATGGCAGGGTTATTATTTAAGGAATTTGAGGTAAGACAGAGAGTAGGATTGAAGATGAGCAAGGAGGCTTTAGAGTGGGTAGGGGATGTGTAGATCAAGTGTTTACAGTGAAGATATATGTGAACAGTATTTAGATAAAGGTAGAAAGTTTTCATTGCATTTATGGATTTAGAAAAGGCATATGATAGAGTGGATAGGGGAGCAATGTGGTAAATGTTGCAAGTGTATGGAATAGGTGGTAAGTTACTGAAGGCTGTAAAAAAGTTTTTATGAGGATAGTGAGGCTCAGGTTAGGGTGAGTAGGAGAGAGGGGGATTACTTCCCGGTAAAAGTAGGTCTAAGACAGGGATGTGTAATGTCACCATGGTTGTTTAATATATTTATAGATGGGGTTGTAAAGAAGTAAATGCTAGGGTGTTGGGGAGAGGGGTGGGATTAAATTATGGGGAATTAAATGCAAAAAGGGAGTTGACACAGTTACTTTTTGATGATGATACTGTGCTTATGGGAGATTCTTAAGAAAAGTTGCAAGGTTAGTGGACCAGTTTGGGAGGGTGTGTAAAGGTAGAAAGTTGAAAGTGAACATAGATAAGAGTAAGGTGATGAGGGTATCAAACGATTTAAATAAAGAAAAATTGGATATCACATTGGAGAGAGGGATTATGGAAGAAGTAAATGTTTTCAGATATTTGGGAGTTGACGTGTCAGCGGATGGGTTTAAGAAGGATGAGGTTAAACATAGAATTGATGAAGGAAAAAAAGGTGAGTGGTGCATTGAGGTATCTGTGGAGACAAAAAACGTTATCCATGGAGGCAAAGAAGGTAATGTACGAAAGTATAGTGGTACCAACACTCTTATATGGGTGTGAAGCATGGGTTGCAAATGCTGCAGAGAGGAGGAGGCTGGAGGCAGTGGAGATGTCCTGTCTAAGTGCAATGTGTGGTGTAAATATTATGCAGAAAATTCGGAATGTGGAAATTAGGAGAAGGTGTGGAGTTACTAAAAGTATTTGTCAGAGGGCTGAAGAGGGGTTGTTGAGGTGGTTTGGTCATTTAGAGAGAATGGATCAAAGTAGAATGACTTGGAGAGCGTACAAATCTGTAGGGGAAGGAAGGCGGGATAGGGATCGTCCTAGAAAAGGTTGGAGGGAGGGGGTAAAGGAGGTTTTGTGGGCGAGGGGCTTAGACTTCCAGCAAGCATGTGTGAGCGTGTTAGATAGGAGTGAATGGAAACGAATGGTTTTTGGGACCTGACGAGCTGTTGGAGTGTGAGCAGGGTAACATTTTGTGAAGGGATTCAGGGAAATCAGTTAATTGATTTAGTTGGACTTGAGTCCTGGAAATGGGAAGTACAATGCCTGCACTTTAAAGGAAGGGTCTGGGATAGTGACAGCTGGGAGGGACTATTCTCAGAAGTCGTATCTGAGCGCCTCTGCAAAGACAGTGATTATGTATGAGTGTGGTGAAAGTGTTGAATGATGATGAAAGTATTTTCTTTTTGGGAATTTCCTTTCTTTTTGGGTCACCCTGCCTCGGTGGGAGACGGCTGACTTGTTTCCCACCAAAGCAGAGTGGGCCGAAAAAGAAGCACTTTCATCATCATTCACTCCATCACTGTTTTGCCAGAGGCATTCTTACACTACAGTTATAAATCTGCAACATTAACACCCCTTCTTCAGAGAGCACACACTGTACTTTCCATCTCCAGGACTCATGTCTGGCCTGCCGATTTCCCTGAATCCCTTCATTAATGTTACCTTGTTCACACTCCAACAGTACATCAAGTCCTAAAAACCTTCTTTACCCACTCCCTCCAACCTTTCCTAGGCCTACCCCTACCTTGCCTTCCCTCCACTTCAGATTTATACAATCTCGATGTCAATGTATTTCGTTCCCTCCTCTCTACATGTACGAACCACCTCAATAACCTCTCCTGAGCCCTCTGGTAAACCCGCACCTCCTCCTAATTTCCAAACTACAGATTCTCTGCATTATATTCACACCACACATTGCGCTCAGACATGACATCTCTACTGCTGGAAGCAGTGGAGATGTCATGTTGTCATGTTGCAACATTCACCACCCATGCTTCCCACCCATAACAAAGCATTGGTATAACTATACTCTCATGCATTCACTTCTTTGCTTCTTGGAAAATATTCTTTGTCTCCACAGACTCCTCAGTGCACCACTCACCTTTTTCCCTCATCAATTCTATGATTCACCTTAATTTTCATAGACTCATCTGCTGAAATGTCCACTCCCAAATATCTGAAAACATTCACATCCTCCATACTCTCTCCCTTAAATTTGATATCCAATCTTTCGTTACCTAATTTTTTTCATTTTCCTCCCCTTACTCTTTCCTATATCCACTTTTAATTTCCTTCTTTTACATACCCTTCCAATATCATTCACCAATCTCTGCAACTTCTGTTCAGAATCTCGCAAAAGCACAGTGTCATCATCAAAAAAGTAACTGTGACAACTCGCACTTTGTGTTAGATTCTTTATCTTTTAACCCCACACCTCTTGCCAACACCCGAGCGTTCACTTCTCTTACAACTCCATTTATAAATATATCGAACAACCACGGTGACATCACACATCCTTGTCTAAGGCTTAATTTTACTGTGAAATAATCTCTCTCTCTCCTACATATTCTAATTTGAGCCTCACTAACCTCGTAAAAACTCTTTACTGCTTTCAATAACCTACCTCTTATTCTATACATTTACAATACCTACTACATTGCCCCCCCCCCATTCCATCCTATCATACTCCTTTTCCAAATCCATAAATGCAGCCTCTTTACCCTTATCTAAATACTCTTCACCTTTATGTTTCACAGTAAACACTTGGTCTACACCCCCCTACCATTTATAAAGCCTCCTTGTTTATCTGCTATCCTGTCTCCGTCTTACTCTTTATTCTTTCTTTATACAAAGGAACTATGCATACTTTCTGCCAATCCCTAGGTACCTTACCCTCTTCACTTGAAAACTATATCCCCACCTGATTTTAACATTTCTATCTTTATCCTATCAATCTCGGCTGCTTTACCCTCTTTCAGTCTACCCACTGCCTCACGAACTTCCCACACACTCACAACTGGCTCTTCCTCACTCCTACAAGATGTTATTCATCCTTGCCCTATACACGAAATCACAGCTTCCCTATCTAAGAACTGTTCACAGTGGGGACAAAAAGGACTCCAGAAAGATGAAGAGGTGGGATACACCAACAAGTACTGGACACGATGCATACAACCGTGGAGGAGGTGAAGAGGCTGCTAAGCGAACTATAAATCTGTAAGGCGATGGAGCCAGATAACATCTCTCCATGGGTCCTGACTAACAATAATCTTCAACACATTTATCGGGACATGAGAAATGGAAGACAGCAGATGTAGTCCAAATTTGTAAATAAGGGGGGCAGACACACAACATTAAACTACAGATCAGTGTTACTGAAATGTATTGTATGCAAAGTCATGGAGAAGATTATCAGGAGAAGAGTTGTGGACCACCTAGAAAAGAATGAGCTTACAAATGACAATCAGCACAGATTCAGAGATGGGAAATCCTGAGTTACAAACATACTATAGTTCTATGACAAGGTGACAGCAGTAAGATAGAGAGAGGGGTGGGTAGATTGTGTTTCTTGAACAGTAAGAAAGCTCTTGACACAGTTCCACACTAAATACTAGTGTAAAAACTGAAGAACCAGGCAGGAATAACATGGAAGGCGCTGTAATGGATTAGAGAATTCGTGAAGGGAAGGCAGCAGCGAGTCATGGTACATGATGAGGTGTCAGATAGGGCGGCTGCGACGAGCGGGGTTCCACAGGGGTCAGTCTTAGGACCGGTACTGTTCCTGGTATATGTGTGACATGACGGAAGGAGTAGACTCGGAACTGTCCCTGTTTGCAGACGATGTAAAGTTAATGAGAAGAATTCAGTCAGAGGAGGAAAAGGTAGGACTACAGAATGTACTGGGCAGGCTGCTGGCCTGGTCCAGCAAATGGCTCTTGGAGTTCAACCCCAACAATTGTAAAGTCATGAAGATCGAGGAAGGGCAAAGAAGACCACAGAGTACAGTCTAGAGGGCCAAAGACTGCAAGCCTCTCTCGAGGAAGAGGATCTTGGAGTGTGTTTAATACCGAGCACATCTGAGCACATCAACTAACTGCTGCAGCATATGGGCGACTGGCGAACCTAAGAATAGCATTCCGACATTTCAGTAAGGAGTCATTATGGACCCTGTACACCATGTAGATCAGGCCCATATTTGAATATACAGCCCTAGTTTGGAACCCTCACCTGACCAAGCACGTCAGGAAAATAGAGAAAGTGCAAAGCTTTGCAACGAGACAAGTCTAAGAGCTAAGGGGCATGTCGTACGAGGAAAGGTTAACAGAACTCGACCTGACGACACTGGAAGACATGAAGGAGAGGGAGGACACGATATTGACATATATGATACTGAGAGGAATCGACAAGGTGGATAGAGAGACGAGGTTCCAGAAATGGGACACAGCAACAAGGGGTCACAATTGCAAGTTGAAGACTGAAATGGGTCACAGGGTTTTTAGGAAGTTTATCTTCAGTAATAGCGTTGTCAGGAACTGGAATAGTGTAGAACAGATATTCTCAACTTTTCCTCCATCATTAACCCCCTCGGCTTGATGTAATTCTCCATTTGCCCCTTTATTTCCATACAAAAAGAAATAATTATGAATTAGTCATGTGATTATTATTCACACACACACACACACATTTTACAAAATGAAATTTATTTGAATTATTATTCAATTATCAAGTACATCAAATATTTTCCCCTTGCTATGTAATTTTTCATCCTCTGGTTGAGAATCACTGGTCTAGAAAGTGAGGTCGTTCAGACAGGTACCGTAATAGTTTTAAGAAGAGGTATGATACAGCTCATGGAGCTGGTAGAGAGTGGACCTACTGGCGACCAGTGACGAGGCAGATCCAGGAGATATGACTCGACCCCTGCAACCACAATTAGGTGAGTACACCCACACTCGCATACAAACAACACACACACACACACACATAAACATTAGACACACACTACGAATCCTAGCTCAATATAAATAAAATATGGGGTCCCAGAGAGAAAGTCGAAGACTCAGGGAATCAGAGGAAGAATGGATGGAAGAGCTTTGGAAAAGGATGGAACAAGAGTGGGAAAGCAAACTAAGTAATCTTACCGAGAAAATGGAGTAAAGCATGGAGGCAGAGAATAAGAAGTTTGAGTCACGCGCTGAAGCTGCAGAAGCTTCAAGCTTTAGAAGATTAAGCAAATATGCTGAAGCGACCTACAGGACCAGTGAACAGAGGGATCATGGCATCTGGAACACGTGCACCAATATTAAACGAGGGGTCAAAAGGAAAGAAAAAAAACAAGATTTACATTGTCAGGGGCCCAAGACTGCCTCCCAGCATACATAAGGAGGATTACCAATAGACCCCTGGCTGTCTTCAGGAAGACACTGAAGAGACACCTAAAGTCAGTAATTGATCAGCTGGGCTGTGGTTTGTACATCGTTTTATGTGCAGCCAGCAGTAACAGCCTGGCTGATCAGACCCTGATTCACCACGAGGCCTGGTCTCAGACAGAGACATGAGGGCATTGACCCCCAAAACCTACTCCAGGTAAACTCCAGGTAGGCCCTATCAGGCCACCTGGAGTTTAGATTAGGTTAGGTCAAGCAAGGTCGAAGAATGAACGGGGTAAGCTGTTGGGCACAGGGACAGCAGGAAGTGAGGGGGTTGTAGGTAGAGAAGGCAACAGGCCGCATGCAGAGGCGAGACCACGCCACTATGAGTTTACAAGAACTTGTAAGGCGACAATGGATATGTATAAATACAGAGGGAAAGGCAACTGGAGGAGGAGAGGGAGAGGTCAATCTTTATTCATGAGCTACAGGAGAGGGAATGGACGTCATACAATGAACGATGGAAGAAAGAAAAACAAGAGATTGAAAATATCATTAAACAAACAGTAGAGTACGACATGATTGAACTAATAAATTATCAGAGAATTAGTGGGTACTCGAAGGGGAGAAATCGGAGAGTCAAACTGCCCCCACAAACCCAGAGAATACAGTGTTCGAGAGGAAACTGAAGGTATGGTACACCAACGCTGATATAATAACGAATAAGTGGGAGGAGTGGCACGAAAAAATCACAGAGGCATCACCAGACATCGTAGCTCTCACAGAAACCAAGCACGTGAAGAAGCTTGAAAAAGTGCAAAGGTTTGCAACAAGACTAGTCCCAAAGCTAAGGGGTATGTCCTACGAGGAGAGGTTAAGGAAAATCGACCTGACGACACTGGAGGACAGGAGAGACAGGGGGACATGATAACGACATATAAGATACTGAGAGGAATTGACGAAGTGGACAGAGACAGAATGTTCCAGATATGGGACACAGTAACAAGGGGACACAGTTGGAAGTTGAAGACTCAGATGAATCACAGAGATGTTAGGAAGTATTTCTTCAGTCACAGAGTGGTCGGGAAGTGGAATAGTTTAGGAAGCGATGTAGTGGAGGCAGGCTCAATACATAGCTTTAAGAAGAGGTATGATAAAGCTCATGGAACAGGGAGAGTGACCCAGTAGCGGCCAGTGAAGAGACGGGGCCAGGAGCTATGACTCGACCCCTGCAACCACAACTAGGTGAGTACACACACACACACGTATACACACACACAAACATAAACACACACATGCACAGAGAGGGAGCGAGGTCCAGCGGCAATACGAAAATGACATAGCATCAAACGACAGTCAAGGACCAGGTAATCAGGCTGAGGAAGGAAGGAGTGATCACAAGAAACGACAGAGAAATATGTGAAGAGCTCAAAACAACATTTAATTAAGGAAGTATTTTCAGGAAAGCCGGAATGGTGGGGAACACCAACCTGTGCTGGACACAGTTCACATACCAGAGGAGGACTGAAGAGGCTGTTGAGTGAAATTTATGTCTGGAAGGCGGTGGGACCGGAGATCATCTCTCCGTTGGTCCTGAGAGAGGGAGCAGAGGGGCTGTGTGTGCCATTAATATCAAAAATTCAAATTATCTATCGAAACAAGGCAAATACCTGAGGTGCGGAAGACAGCAAATGTAGTCCCAGTATTTAAGAAAGGAACAAACAGGCAGCATTAAACTACATACCAGTGTCATAGACATTTATACTATGCAATGTCATGGAGAAGATTATCAGGAGAAAAGTAATGGAAGACCTAGAAATGAATGAACATTTAAACCATAACCAGCACGGTTTCAGGGAAGGGTTGTCACAAATCTACTGGTGGTAGGAGGAGCTGTGACTTGACCCCTGCAACCGCAACTAGGAGAGTGTGGCATTCTTCGAGAATGTTACATTATATTAGGTGTATGTCTCACTCCCACATAGGCTGCCTCCTGACCACTGAGCCCCATCATTATATCAGTACCTCGGTTTACCGGCCAATCACAGACAAGCCCGCCAGAACTGTGAAGCACTGTGAAGAACTGTGAAGCTTTGTTAGACTTGTCTAGGCTGCTGGTCGATCACAGTGCTTTGTTTGGCTCTTGCTTTTTGCCTCCTTTGATCACCTTGTTGTACACTTGCTCTTACATTACTGTACATATTGTAAATATGAGCTTGCTTATACGTGAAAGAAATGCAAGTTATATAACTTCTGTTGTCTTTTGATTGCTCCATTATTTATCCCATTACGACAAGGTGTGCAGGCCATTATACACCAGTGTTCGTAATAGTGAGTACACACATATACACATAGTACATGAGTCTCCAGTACTGCAAATTCAGAAGGTAAGTTCACACTCACCCACACTGGCAACCAATGTGTCATAGGTAACTTGAATCACGAAATCGTAATGATACGATTGTAAACAAACCACACCACGGGTGGGGTTCGAACCCCGCCCTTCCCTGGTGGCTGTTACGATTCTGTTATTGGGATATTGAAGCATGGTTATTATTTTTTGTCTTTGTGATAGTTGCTGGACTAATTCTCGTAATAGTCAACATACATTCGTATATCGACTATTACCAGGTAACGAAAGATTATACCCGGTAGTTATCAGCGTCTCTTATCTATGCTGAAAAGAAAGTAAAGTGAGTCCTTTGCTGTATTTGCAATGGCGAAACAAATTGCCTTCCATAAATGGTGTAGGGCAGCGAAATTAGAATCTAATGATGAATTGTTTCTACTAAATTCGAGGCAGTGGGTAGAATGAAAGGGGGTAAGGCAGCTGGGATTGATGGGATAAAGATAGAAATGTTAAAAGCAGGTACCTAGGGATTGGCAGAGAGCAGGTATTGTTCCTTTGTATAAAGGCAAAGGGGACAAAAGAGAGTGCAAAAATTATAGGGGAATAAGTCTGTTGAGAGTACCTGGTAAAGTGTATGGTAGAGTTATTATTGAAATAATTAAGAGTAAGACAGAAAGCAGGACAGCAGATGAACAAGGGGGCTTTAGGAAAGGTAGGGGGTGTGTAGACCAAGTGTTTACAGTGAAACATATAGGTGAACAGTATTTGGATAAGGGTAAAGAGGTTTTTGTGGCCTTTATGGATTTGGAAAAGGCTTATGATAGGGTGGATAGGGGGGCAATGTGGCAGATGTTGCAGGTGTATGGAATAGGAGGTAGGTTACTGAAAGCAGTGAAGAGTTTTTATGAGGATAGTGAGGCTCAGGTTAGAGTGTGTAGGAGGGAGGGGGACTATTTCCCAGTAAAAGTGGGCCTTAGACAAGGATGTGTGATGTCACCGTGGTTGTTCAATATATTTATAGATGGGGTTGTAAGAGAAGTGAATGCGAGGGTCTTGGCAAGAGGTGTGGGGTTAAAAGATAAAGAATCAAATACAAAGTGGGAGTTGTCACAGTTGCTTTTTGCTGATGACACTGTGCTTTTGGGAGATTCTGAAGAGAAGTTGCAGAGGTTGGTGGATGAATTTGGTAGGGTGTGTAAAAGAAGAAAATTGAAAGTGAATATAGGAAAGAGTAAGGTGATGAGAATAACAAAAAGATTAGGTGACGAAAGATTGGATATCAGATTGGAGGGAAAGAGTATGGAGGACGTGAATGTATTCAGATATTTGGGAGTGGATTTGTCAGCAGATGGGTCTATGAAGGATGAGGTGAATCATAGAATTGATGAGGGGAAAAGGGTGAGTGGTGCACTTCGGAGTCTGTGGAGACAAAGAGCCTTGTCCATGGAAGTAAAGAGGGGAATGTATGAGAGTATAGTTATACCAACACTCTTATATGGGTGTGAAGCATGGGTGATGAATGTTGCAATGAGGAGAAGGCTGGAGGCAGTGGAGATGTCATGTCTGAGGTCAATGTGTGGTGTGAATATAATGCAGAGAATTCGGAGTTTGGAAGTTAGGAGGAGGTGTGGGATTACCAAAACTATTACCCAGAGAGCTGAGGAGGGGTTGTTGAGGTGGTTCGGACATGTAGAGAGAATGGAACGAGAAAGAATGACTTCCAGATTGTATAAATCTGTAGTGGAGGGATGGCGGGGTAGGGGTCAGCCTAGGAAAATTTGGAGGGAGGGGTGTAAAGGAGGTTTTGTGTGCGAGGGTCTTCGACTTCCAGCAATCATGTGTGAGCGTATTTGATAGGGGTGAATGGAGACAAATGGTTTTTAATACTTGACGTGCTGTTGGAGTGTGAGCAAAGTTACATTTATGAAGGGATTCAGGGAAACCGGCATACCGGACTTGACTCCTGGAGATGGGAAGTACAGTGTCTGCACTCTGAAGGAGGGGTGTTAATGTTGCAGTTTTATAACTGTAGTGTAAAGCACCCCTCTGGCAAGACAGTGATGGAGTGAATGATAATGAAAGTTTTTCTTTTTCAGGCCACCCTGCCTTGGTGGGAATCGGCCGATGTGTTAATAAAAAAAAATCGAAGGATGAGTTTTACTACGGTCTCCCATCATTAGTCCATGTCTGTCATTGCTGATATCTATAAGAAATAATAATAATACTAACTTTATTTACTACAAGTACATGTACAAGGTATACAGGCCTAGCTGACATCAATGACATACTACTATATACAAAGCCGCTTGTTATGCTCAGAGCATTTTGGGCAAATTAGGTCAGTTTTATCACAGGATGCGACCCACACCAGTCGACTAACAACCATGGGTGTGAAGCATGGGTTGCAAATGCTGCAGAGAGGAGGAGGCTGGAGGCAGTGGAGATGTCCTGTCTAAGTGCAATGTGTGGTGTAAATATTAGAGAGAATTTTGGAAATTAGGAGATGTGGAGTTACTAAAAGTATTAGTGATAGGGCTG
>WNWK01008168.1:0-87007 GCA_009830355.1 Cherax destructor
AAGAATAAGTTAGTACAGTTAAGCTTAAAAACAATATTGAAGATCTAGCTGAACAATCCGAGTGATTACTCTCCATCATTCTTCTTCTTCTTCTTCTTTTTCTTCTTCTTTTTATTCTTCTTTTTCTTCTTCTTCTTCTTCTTCTTCTTCTTCTTCTTCTTCTTCTTCTTCTTCTTCTTCTTCTTCTTATTTTCTTTCTTCTTTTCCTTCTTCTTCTTCTTTTCCTTCTTCTTCTTTTCCTTCTTCTTCTTCTTCTTTTGTTTCTTCTTCTTCTTCTTCTACTTCTTCTTCTTCTTTTCCTTCTTCTTTTCCTTCTTCTTCTTCTTTTTTTTCTTCTTCTTCTTCTTCTACTTCTTCTTCTTCTTCTTCTTATTCTTCTTCTTCTTCTTCTTCTTCTTCTTTTTCTTCTTCTTCTTCTTATTGTTGTTGTTGTTGTTGTTGTTGTTGTTGCTGTTGTTGTTGTTGTTGTTGTTGTTGATAATGGCCATACATCGCCTCAACAATGGGAAATAATCAAATTTAATCTAAGAGAGGAAAGACCAGCTTCCATTCCTTTAGAAGAACCTTCATAGCATCACAGTCTCACTGTATATGAACGGCTCCTTGCGTATAGTTAATAGTGCAGTAACTCAGACTTCGGGGTTGTTATTAAGTCTCCAGGTTCCTGCAGCCACCACGAAAACTGTGACCCCAGCGAGTGAGAGGTCAAGGGAAACCAGGCTGGAGGGGGAGAGAGATAGAGTAGGTCTTCCAGAGAGCCATACTGATCCTTCCCTCCTCAGAGCCTAATAGTTTTAGTTTAATATCTTTATTATGCATCTCCATACCCATCCTGTGGTAGGTAGTCAAAAGATTACAAAGGTACATAATGGGTCCAGGGACTGGACCGCAAAGTTTTGAGAGCGGGACAAGTTACAATGGTAATGAACTGTTTACATGTTTATATCTGGTCACAATCGTAGTGAGTTACTTATGCAGACATAAATTAGGTCACACACACACACACACACACACGCGGGGCCAGGAGCTAAGTCTTGACCCCTGCAACCACAATTAGGTGAGTACACACACACACAGAAAGGGACCTGGAGAGGCTGCAAGCCTGGTCCAGCAAGTGGCTCCTGGAATTCAACCCCACCAAATACAAAGTTATGAAGATCGGTGAAATGCAAGAAGACCACAGACAGAGTACAGGCTGGGGGGACAAAGACTGCAAACCTCACTCAAGGAAAAGGATCTTGGGGTGAGTATAATACCAAGCACATCTATTGAGGCGCACATCAAACATAACTGCTGCAGCATATGAGCGTTTGGCAAACCTAAGAATAGCGTTCCGATAATTCAGTAAGGAATAATAATAATAATAATAATAATAATAATAATAATAATAATAATAATAATAATAATAATAATAATAATAATAATAATAATAATAATAATAATATCTTTATTTACTACAAGTACATGTACATGGTATACAGGCCTAGCTGACATCAACGACATACCCCGTGAGCTGATCGCTAAAGCTCTCGCTTCACACAGCGAGGGTCCAGGTTCGATTTCCAGTGAGGGTAGAAACATTGGGCGTTTCTTTACACCGGTTGTCTATGTTCACCCATCAGTAAAATGGGTACCTGGGAGTTAGTCGACTGGTGTGGGTCGCATCCTGGGACAAGGACCTAATTTGTCCGAAATGCTCTGCATACCAAAGGGCTTTCTATATTGTAGTATGTCACTGATGTCAGCTAGGCCTGTATACCTTGTACATGCACTTGTACTAAATAAAAATATTATTATTATTATTATTAAAACCCCTTGTTATGCAGAGCATTTCGGGCAAATTACGTCAGTTTTGTCCCAGGATGCGACCCACACCAGTCGACTAACACCCAGGTACCCATTTTACTGATGAATAAACAGGGAAAGAAGGTGTCTTATGGAAACACGTTCCTAATGTTTTCCAGCCGTTCCGGAGGAGATTCGAACTCCTGACCTCAGTGTGTGAGCTGAGCGTGCTAGCGATCGAGCTACGGGAATCGTTCAAGACTCTGTACACCGTGTACGTCAGGCCCATATTGGCGTATACAGCACCAGTTTGGAACCCACACCTGGTCAAGCGCGTCAAGAAATTAGAGAAAGTGCAAAAGTTTGCAACAAGACTAGTCCCAGAGCATCCTACTCCACAAACTTGACCATTATGGTATAAGAGGCCATGCACTTACATATTTCAAATCCTACCTTACTAATAGGTATCAGTATGTCACCATTACACAACCTCCTCAACACGACCACTTGATGCTGGAGTGCCACAGGAAAGTGTCCTTGGTCCCCTGCTCTTCCTCTTATACATCAATGATCTACCCAATGTATCACAACACCTGTAACCAATACTCTTTGCTGACGACACGACTTATGTCATCTCCCACCCAAATCTTGCCACGCTCAACACCATTGTTAACGTAAAACCTGACTAATCAATTCAATGTAATGTATGAATGAACGAATGAATGAATGTAAAACCTGTTATGAATAATACATACTTAGCTAATTATTCCACAACACTTACATTATAATGACCACGTAAACTAACTGCAATGCAATTAATTGTTTTAAATTGTTATCTCACTCAATTAGTTGCATTGCTACAATAAATTGCTACAATTAATTGATATGTTCAACTTATATTCAAACTTTATAACTTAGATATGCAACTTTACTTATTTTATAAATTATCAACCATAACTTTTTATTATTTTATTATTATTATTGCTTTAATTTGTTTAATCTGATTTAATTAATTTTATAATGAAGACAAAAGTACAAAACTGTTTAAAAAATGTCATGTCTAAACTATGTTCAAATTTCATAGCTTAAATACTCACCTTTACTCATTGTATACTATCTACAAAAATTCTTACAATTTAGTTTTAATTTAATTTTAAGTCTGCCCAAAATGCCCTGCATACTAGGAGCTTTTGGCATGTACACCTCATGTAATCTCAATAACCAAATGTAATTCTTTGTATCATGTCCAAATAAAAATATTATTATTATTATTATTATTATTATTATTATTATAACGAGGAACTTACACTCAACACTGATAAAACCTTTTATCTTATGTTTGGTAACAGAGCAGTTGATGCACAATTAAACATTAAGATCGACAACACTCTTATTGCTAAACATAATGAGGGCAAATTCCTGGGCCTACACCTCGACAGCAACCTGAAATTCAGCACCCATATCCAACACAACAAAAAAAGTGTCCAAAACTGTGGGGATCCTCTCTAAGATACGGTATTATGTACCACAATCAGCCCTACTCACACTATAATATTCACTCATCTATCCCTACCTCACATATGCCATTTGTGCATGGGGATCAACAGCAATTACCCACCTAAAGCCAATAATAACCCAACAAAAAGCCGCAGTAAGAATTATCACGCAATCCAAAGCTAGGCAAACCCTCCCCACTATTCAAAGACCTAAACTTACTCACTGTTCAGAACGTCCACACTTACTACTCTGCTATCTACATCTACAGAACCATAAATTCCAATATTAACCCTGAACTAAAACACTTTCTTGATAGTTGTGACAGGACCCATAGACATAATACCAGACACAAACATCTCTTTGACATTTCCCGTGTCCGGCTAAAGCTATACAAAAATTCTATGTACATAAAAGGGCCTAAAATCTGGAACTCCCTGCCTGAAAACTCTAGAACTGTAGACACAACCTCCATTTTCAAAAGCACCGTTAAAAAACATCTTATCTCCCTTACCGGGCCGCATGGGCGTTGACCCCCGGAACTCTCTCCAGGTAATCTCCAGGTACACACCCCACCGGTAGCTAACCACATGAAAACTACTTTATCTTGCACATATCCAAAGCAAAATACACTTATTGATATATGTAACTCCCCTTAATTTACACATGACTGTTAACATAAAATTCTGAATACAGCTATTGCTTCATAATTCTTAAGCTAGTCATAAGTTTGCCTAAGAAACTCCAATATAGAAACTGTATCATGCTAAAACGAGACCTAACATTAATACCAGTATGATCCATATCCTGTGTCAATATAAAGTAAGAACTAGTAATAGTCTGCCCGAAATGCCTAGGCATACCTAGACATAATAGTGGCCTTCTTGAAATAAGTATTTTACAATATGTAATAATACCATATAATATGTAAACCCCACATTGTAATGTTAACAGAGAAATAAAGAATTTTAATTTTAATTTAATTTTAAAGGGTATGTCCTACGAAGAAAGGGGAAAATCGACCTGACGACACTGGAGGACAGGGAGGAGGGGAAACATGATAACGACATATAAAATACTGAGAGGAATTGACAAGGTGGACAAAAACAGGATGTTCCAGAGATGGGACACAGCAACAAGGCACCTATTTTACTGCTAAGATAAGATAAGATAAGATTTCTTCGGATTTTTAACCCCGGAGGGTTAGCCACCCAGGATAACCCAAGAAAGTCAGTGCGTCATCGAGGACTGTCTGTCGTATTTCCATTGGGGTCCTCATTCTTGTCCCCCAGGATGCGACCCACACCAGTCGACTAACACCCAGGTACCTATTTGCGGCTAGGTGAACATGACAACAGGTGTAAGGAAACACGTCCTAATGTTTTCACCCGTACCGGGGATCGACCCGGGACACCCTAAATATACATAAATACAGTTACACAAATTATCATACATAATTAGCATGTGTAAAAAACTTAGGCTAACCCAAAAAAGTCAGACAAAGTGACTTATTTCCATTAGGGTCCTCGTATTTTTTCCATCATATATGTGCAGAAACTTGGATTAATTCCTTGTTTAAGTGATTAAAGCTTTCTTGTCTAGTGGTGAAAAGGTGCAGCCTTAATGGGTATAATGTAGTGATAGACTTTTAAAACCCTATTAAACAACGAACCGACTCCGGTGTTATAACGGTAGAGTTCATACGGCTCCTTGAACTTTTTTCAACCTTTAAAACTAACAATAACAAAAACAACAGCACGGCTGACATTAAGTTTCTATTTAGGTTTGTAACCTTTTTCTCTGAAACTTAATATTGTATTACCATGTGGTTTTAGCACCTGCGTTTTGAGTATAACAATAATATTAAAGTGAAATAATAATGTTTAAGGTGTTATGTACATACAAAGTGAGTAGTAGTTAGGACTATTAACCCTGTGGGAGGTTAGTAACTTTAATTGAAGAAAAGTTTATTCGGATTATTAACATAAGAATGAAAGAACCCCACAGTAGGCCTACTGGCCCATGTTAGGCAGGTCCCACTCGCACCTAACCAAACCCATTCATGTACCCTGGTCAACCTATATTCGAAGTTACTCAAAAGTTCTCGCCCCCAATTATTATTTTAATTAAAACTAAGTGCTAAACCCACAAGGGTTATACAGCGTTACTCTCGTCCCCCAGTGGCTCTGCTTGGCAATTTGTACCCCATAGGGTTAGAAACCCAGGATAACCCAGGAAAGCTAGTCATTGTGGCTTATTTCCATTGATGCCTCCCCAGGATGCAATCCACTAGTCACCTGAAGGTTACCTGAAGTCCACTAACTCTGATCTCTGTTGCTAGGTAACAGAGTAAGCAGGTGCTAGAAGACCTGCCTGTACATCCCACCTCATATTATTATAATCAAGGGGGAAGCGCTAAACCCGTAGGACTATACAGCTCCTGTGGGGGGGGATGTGGAAGGTATTCAGGCTTAATTCAGGAAGTGGACCACAGATCCAATTTCCTAGATTAAGAGCCCCTCACTACCGTCAAGGAACCTTCCTTGAGTGGTTCAACCCCATGTCCTCTCGGGTGTGAGCCGAGAGGACATGGGCTATTTTTTCCTGGTACATAGGAGAGGCCAGCCAATGGAATAACAGGATATTATATAGCAATAATAATAATAATAATAATAATAATAATAATAGTAATATTTATTATTATTATTATTATTATTATTATTATTATTATATCAACAGTGACATAAAAATATTGGATTTTCTTATTTCCAGGGATACTGCTATGGTAGGAATGTTCAAGAATTTGATTGACATAATCATACTGATCGTCACAGTAGTTAGTTCAACATGTGAAGCCTCCATCAACCACATCGATGAAACATTAAGTTCATTTCACAAACCACATGAACTAGAGCCTTCTGCTTCAAATGTAAGAAGGGAGAGAGCTTTAATTGAACCACTCAGCAGATGTGACAGATCATCACATGAAGAAACATTTTGTTCAAGTTTGTGTAGAGAGGCTTGGACTCATAATCTTTACACATTGGCACTCTGGAATGCTACTAAAAAAGCGCAATTTGCTAAAATATGTACATTACATTCTCATACATTTCCCCTATGCGGTGAAACTCAGGAGAACATTAACAGGGTAACCACAAGTAATAAGGCATTTAATAGAGTTAAGTTACATAACCATTTGCATTCTTCAAGGTTATCCTCTATGTGTTCGTATTCTTCGGTGTGGTGTCATTCATCACCTGAATCGGGTCTCAGATGCCGCTTTCAGAATCTTTATTATAATCTTGAAAAGAGAGAGTTTGTTTTTGTATATCATTTTAATTCTGTTCTCTATGGCATAAATGACATCAAAACTTTACAAGATCAATTGTTCATGTCTTCTGTGGTTGGCCATAATGCTTTTCAAATATTAATAACAACTGTACCATTCGCTTCATTTGTCACAAAATATGAATGCAAGACTATTCCTGGAAAGAGCCTCATAATGGCTCGTTTCAAGTCAGACAACCTTCTCCATGTGTTTCATGATGATCTTCTACCTATATATTTTACAGTTAGGGAGATTTGTATGAATGATGTGACCTGCTCAGATAACATGACACTTATTTTTACTGATGAAAATGATCGAGGCATGTACTGGGATCTCTATCAGTTAATGTCCAAAAATGTTTTATTGATGTCAGATAGTAGTTCAGTTAGCAAGTATGTTTGGTATTGTTTTGAGAATGTGCACATTGGGTTGAATAAACTAAGTGTATGGTACCAATATGGCTTTGGGAAACCACAGGGTCCTCAGGTCAGTAGCACTTTCTCTGGTTATCATTTAAGACAATTTACTGAATTTATAAAAGGAAAACTAAAGATAGAGTATCAGTTAACTGATATACAGTTGGGTGTTTTAATATCAAGGAAGTACAATCGTAAAATACTAAATGAAGAGGACTTATCTGCTGTTATCAAAGACCAGCTTACACTGCAAGGTAATCAGAAAGACTCAGAAGTTACAATTTTGTCTCTCGAAGACAAAGATTTTTTTACAATAATAAGTGAATTAACTCAAGCTCGTGTAGTTGTTGGAGTGCATGGTGCAGCTCTAATTCTTGGCATGTTCCTACCACCTGGTTCTATTTTGGTAGAGATTTGGCCCTATGGGATAAATCCTAAGTCTGCCACAGTTTATAAAACACTATGTGAACTACCAAACTTTGGCGTCACATATGTTCCATGGGTGAATGAAGACCCGGAGAATACCATATATCACCCTGAATACCCTAGTTTCTATGGAGGGCTGAGTCATTTGTCATTTGATAAACAACAGGATATAATTAAAGGGCTTCATGAAAACAAACTTAATGCTGTGGAATGCTGTGATAATACCACCTGGCTTTTTAGAATGTATCAAGACACACGAGTTCATACCAATGAAAATGACACTAAATACCTAAGTGATCCATTTTCAAGTATTTTGAGAGAGGGCTTCAGCAAGTCTAAAGATTATTTAGTAAATGAGGCTGTAAACAATAAAATAGATTTTTTATTGCATCCTTCCAAAGTACAAGAAGTACATTGTTACCTAATAAAAGGTAGTTCCTATACGAAGCTGTTCTTGGAATGGGGGGACCCTTGGAACGTTGAAGATATTAACTGCCAGGATATCTATTTTGAAGTCGTTGTTAAGATAGAGGGTGAGAGTGCAGTTGTGAGAGATACTTTAAACAATAGACATTATTTTAAAAAGCTGAAATTTGGAGTTGAAAGTGCATATACATGGGTAACTTGCTTTTGTAATGGTGCTGAAGGATCTGTCTTTTTTAAGATATGTACTATATAAACTTTTTAAAGCTACTGTTTTGTTTTAATTTACAACACCAAGGAATATTTTCTTTTAAGTACAGAATGTGATGTGATTATAGGTTGCAGTTATGTAAATTATTTATAACTGAGGTGCAGAAAGCAAAGATGAAAATGATTTATTAATACAATACTGCATTGATAAGTTCAGGATGATTATACCTGTTAAGGGGGTTATTATTATTATTATAATCAAGGGGGAAGTGCTAAACCCGTAGGATTATACAGCACCTGTGGGTGGGGTTTGATGTGGAAGGTATTCTGGAGCACAGATCCAATTCCCTAGATCAAGAGCCCCTCACCAGCATTAAGGAACCTTCTTTGAGGGGCTGTTAAGGGGTGCCTTGATGCTGGTGAATGGCTCTTGATTCAGAGAACTTGAGCTACTCTATACCTCCTTGGATTAAACCTGATTGCCTCTCATTCGTCAAGTGCTGTATGACTAATGATTTTGGCACCTCTCCCAAAATATAACAGTAATAATGCAAGGTATGGTAGGATTAAAGAATGCCACGAAAAAAGGGATGCCTTTAATGATGCAAAATACTAATTATATATATTTAAACTTCAGAAAATATCATACTGGAAGCAAAACAAAATGCAACATTGTACTTATCTTCAGTACACAACTTTAAAAAAGTTGAAAGCAAAATGTCTTGAAACTGGTGATGGACTCCTGATGCAAAAAAAAATCTCCTTTTCTTTAGATCAAACCTTAATATTTCCCATTCATGCAGGTGCTGTATGACCCATATGGGTTTAGCTTCCCTGTGAATGCAATAATAAAAATTTAATTAGTGCATTCTCATGAATGTATGTACAGTGGACCCCCGAGTAACGAGCAAAATTCATTCCAGAAGCCTGCTCAAGTGCCATTACCGAACGAATTTACTCCCTTAAGAAATAATGTCAAGTAGGTTAGTCCATTTCAGACCCCCAAAAATACACTTACAAAAGCACTTACAATATTATACTTACATAATTGTACGATTTCCGGGGTGCTCGTTACTCGGGGGTCCACTGTATATGTTTATGTGTATTTATACTGTATGTATGTATCATTTATACATTTATTTGTTTTTGTTTGTATATACATATGTATGTAGGTAGGTACATATGTATGTACATGATTGTCTTCTATTTCCATGTTAGAGCTCTATGGCCCTTACTAGTTTACCACTTCTCTCCTAAATGCAGCGCTGTATGACCCTGGTGGTTTAGCGCTTAGTTTTCATAATAATAATAATAATAATAATAATAATAATAATAATAATAATCTCTCCTAAACATAATTATGAAAGAAAAATATTACATATGAAATAACAAACATCAAAACCCTAAGAGGGAGATTCTTTGATGAGGGTGATGGACTCCTGGTCTTTGAAAATGGATATTTTCTCTTCCTTGGAGTGATCCTGATTACTTCCTGTTCTCCGGTCATCAATGGTTCTTACTGGTTCAGCGTTTACCTGTTAACATAAAATAAGGTAGCTTAAATTAAAAAATAAAATAAGGGTTGGGTTGTCCTGGGATTGGTGTGCTGGAGGGAGGGTTCATACAGCTCGAGCTGTATAACCCTTGTGGTTTAGTGCTTCTTTTGATTATAATAATAATAATCATACCCTGCTGCCTCGGCTCTCCCTGCTGCCTCGGCTCTCCCTGCTACCTCGGCTCTCCCTGCTGCCTCGGCTCTCCCTGCTGCCTCGGCTCTCCCTGCTGCCTCGGCTCTCCCTGCTGCCTCGGCTCTCCCTGCTGCCTCACCTCACAAACTCGCATTCAACAGCTCGATGAGGAGTCAGAAATAAGCTTACTTAGGTGGATTTAGCACTTCTTTTTTATTATAATAATAAAAAATTTAGGTGGTTAAATGATCAAGAGAACCGACAGGATGATGAATTAAGACACTTGTGCAACATTTGAGGTATCTTTATTGTGGAAATGTTTTGCCAACCAGTGACTTCCTCAGTCCAATACATAATACATATATGTACAGTTACACAAATTTAGATAATTACAATTATCATACATAGTAACGTGTATAAATTACCTATGATTACCCAAAAATATCAGTCGAAGTGGCTTATTTCCACCTGCATTACCTTTATTTGAAGACCCTTCACCAACCACAGACTTTTTTTTTAATTTAGTATAGAGATGATATACAAAGACAGTAGTAGATGAGGTAATCAGTCACTCAGCCTCGCAGAACTATACACAGATGAATAGTCATTTTGACTTTTTGGAATAAGTCACTGTGACTAAAATAAGTCACTGTGACTGAAATATGTCACTGGGACTGAAATAAGTCACTGTGACTGAAATAAGTTACTGTGACTTTGAAATAAGTCACTGTGACTTTGAAATAAGTCAGTGACTTTGAAATAAGTCACTGTGGCTTTGAAATAAGTCACTGTGACTTTGAAATAAGTCACTGTGACTTTGAAATAAGTCACTGTGACTTTGAAATAAGTCACTGTGACTTTGAAATAAGTCACTGTGACTTTGAAATAAGTCACTGTGACTTTGAAATAAGTCACTGTGATTTTGAAATAAGTCACTGACTTTTTTTGGGTTATCCTAGGTAATTTACATATATGTTATTGGGTATGATAACTGTACTTATGTGTACCTGTACCTAAATAAACTTACTTTTCTTACTTTATTTTACTCAGATAAGGTGTTCAGTACCTTATTAATCTTGATGTTATAAGGGTTGAGACAGCTCGAGGAGCAGAACCAACCCTTAAAACCAACAACAAAACATTCAGCATTATATTTTTTTCCACGTTGCAAACTTTTATTTCAAAGAGTCAAAAATAGAGGAGAAAAATCAGTGGCCCAACACAACAAGAGTGACAACACTCTACAACTGTTACACTCATCTGGAGGAGGAGAAATATAGCAGTAAAGTGTAAGTATCCTGAAGAAGAGCTCAGGGATACCTGTGGAAATAAGTCACACTGTCATGCCTTTAGCCGCGCTGTATAACCCTTGTGGTTTAGCGCTTCTTTTGATTATAATAATAATGTCATGCATTTAATAATAATAATAATTAATATGCAGCGCTGTATGACCCTAGCAGATTTAGCGCTTTGTATTAATAATAATAATAATAATAAACTTTATTTCTACAAGTACATGTACCTTGTACATGTACTTGTAGAAAGACCCCAATGGAAATAAATTATTTTGTCTGACCTTTTTGGGGGTTATCCAAAGTAGTTTACTATTTATGATAGTTTTATTCACCTAATTTTGTGTATCTGTCCTTATGTCTAACTGTACCTAAATAAACTTACTTGCTTACCCTAATATAACTAAAATACCCACATCTACCTAACTGGATCTAATTTTTCCAGGTGCTGTCGAACCCTTACGAGTTTAGCTCTTTCCCATTAAAGTAAGATAATGCAAGCTTGCTTTTTTTCAGTGTGAAAACTAGAGAGACTACAATGTCAGAGGAATGGAAAGAGAAAGTCATCCAGGAGAAGCTTGGTGGAAAGAAAGACTGGACTGACGAAGAACGTGCCGAACTCTGCAAACAGCTCGATGAAGAGCTCGAAAGTCACATTGATGCTATGGGCAAGACTAGGTATAAAGGGGGATGGACTGAGGATAACTGGAAGGAAGTTAGTATAGTACTATTTTACTATCATTTCATAATGTTCTTATTTTATCATAACACCCTTCAAAATTCCTTCAGGGTGGGTGCCTTGATGGCAGTGAAGGACTCTTGATCCAGAGAACTGGAGCTACCCTCCCCTTCCATGGTTTAATCCTGTTTGCTTTTCATTCCCCAGGTGTTGTATGATTCCTGTGAATTTATGGTTTCCCCATAAATTAATAATTATAACACCCCCAAAAATGGGAAAAGTGAAGGTGTTACACATATCCATTATGTGCTGTATGACCTATTCAGGTTTATTGCTTTCTTATATCAATAATAATAATAATAATAATAATAATATTATTATTATTATTATTATTATCATTATCTACCTGGAGTCTACCTGGAGAGAATTCCAGGGGTCAACGCCCCCGCGGCCCGGTCTGTGACCAGGCCTCTTGTTGGACCAGAGCCTGATCAACCAGGCTGTTACTGCTGGCCGCACGCAGTCCAACGTACGAACCACAGCCCGGCTGATCAGGTACCGACTTGAGGTGCCTGTCCAGTGCCTGCTTGAAGACAGCCAGGGGCTTGTTGGTAATCCCCCTGATGTATGCTGGGAGGCAGTTGAACAATCTTGGGCCCCTCACACTTATTGTGTTGTCCCTCAACGTGCTAGTGGCACCCCTGCTCTTCATTGGGGGAATGTTACATCGCCTGCCGAGTCTTTTGCTTTCGTAGGGAGTGATTTTTGTGTGCAAGTTTGGTACTAAGCCCTCGAGAATTTTCCATGTGTATATAATAATGTATCTCTCCGCCTGCGTTCTAGAGAGTACAGGTTTAGGAACTTCAAGCGTTCCCAGTAGTTGAGGTGGTTTATCGCACTTATGCGTGCCGTGAAGGTTCTCTGCACATTTTCAAGGTCAGCAATTTCACCCGCCTTGAAAGGTGCAGTTAGTGTGCAGCAATATTCCAGCCTAGATAGAACAAGCGATCTGTAAAGTGTCAACATGGGCTTGGCATCCCTGGTTTTGAAGGTTCTCATTATCCATCCTGTCATTTTTCGAGCAGATGCAATTGCTACATTGTTATGGTCCTTGAAGGTGAGATCCTCTGACATGAACACTCCCAGGTCTTTGACATTAGTTTTTCGCTCTATTGTGTGGTTGGAATTAGTTTTGTACTCCGATGAGATTTTAATTTCTTCACGTTTTCCGTATCTGAGTAATTGAAATTTCTCATCATTGAACTTCATATTGTTTTCTGCAGCCCATTTAAAGATTTGGTTTATGTCTGCTTGGAGTCTTGCAGTGTCTTCAACGGTGGACACTGTCATACAGATTCGGGTGTCATCTGCAAAGGAAGACACAGCACTGTGGCTTATATCCCTGTCAATGTCTGATATGAGGATGAGGAATAGGATGGGAGCAAGTACTGTGCCTTGTGGAACAGAGCTTTTCACAGTAGCTGCCTCAGACTTTACTCTGTTGACTACTACTCTTTGTGTTCTATGTGTTAGGAAATTATAAATCCATCTACCAACTTTTCCTGTTATTCCTTTATCACGCATTTTGTGTGCTATTACACCATGGTCACACTTGTCAAAGGCTTTTGCAAAATCTGTGTATATAACATCTGCATTCTGTTTATCTTCTAGAGCATCCAGGACCTTGTCGTAGTGGTCCAGTAGTTGGGACAGACAGGAGCGGCCTGCTCTAAACCCATGCTGTCCTGGGTTGTGCAATTGATGGGTATCAAGATGGGTGGCGATCTTGCTTCTTAGAACCCTTTCAAAGATTTTTATGATATGGGACGTTAGCGCAATTGGTCTGTAGTTCTTTGCTATTGCTTTACTGCCCCCTTTGTGGAGCGGGGCTATGTCTGTTGTTTTTAGTAGCTATTATTACTCTCAAAATCGTAATAACATGATTGCAAACAAATCACTTGTCATGGGTTCAAGCCCTACCCATTCCATGATTTAATAATAATAATAATACTGTAATATTAAATTTTAATGAAAACTGTGATTTTTTTTGGGTCATCCTTACTGTAATTATAGCATTATAATGTAGATTACGTTTTTACAGTTCCCTAAAAAATAAATCAGACCTCTCTTTCATTATTTAAAAAATTGTTAAAAAGCAATAACATAAACATTATAGAACAAAAACTGAAATACTTGGCACTTACATTAATATTTTGTCATCGCTTCCTTGTCCTTTTGATGACCATTTGAAGCCATATGGGCATGCTTTTAATTAGATTCTTGAAGTAATCATTGGATAACTAGTTAACCCATATGTTCTTTATCTACTGCTGCAGGTAGGACATGGATGACAAGTGGCAGGATTCCATCTCCTTTTTCATGATATTCCAGGCATTCTCAATAGGATTGAGGTCTGGACAATTCCCTGGCCAGTGTAAAATCTCAATATTCTTCTCAGCAAGCCACTTGATTGCTTTTTTGGTCTTGTGACAGTGGGCGCTATGTTGCATAAAAGTGGTGCAACAATGAATTTCTAAATTAATTTCCTCGAGAATGTTAACGTAGTGGTCGTCATTTATTGTAACATTTTGGTAAGGAAGTACAAACCCTCACGACCAAAGTAAACCACTAAAGCAACCTCAAATCATGAAAGATTGTGGGCGCTTTATGATGTAGGGTTGTACCTGCTGATGGAGGAGGGGCATCTCACCCTGCTTTGATGAACTTAAATGCACTGATATGTTTATTCATTTGGCCACATGACTTTTTTCCAGTCATCAAAATTCCAATGTGCATATTTCCTGGCAAACTGCAGGCATGGGTAGGAGTTTCTTTGGCAGAGGTGCTTTTGCACTCAATCAAGGCATTCAGGATACATTTCTTTGTGCTGTGATGCAGTCATATGTGGATTTTTACGTATTTCTCTGCATAGTCTCATCTATGTGTTTAGATATCCTTTTTGGCTGTCCAGTATGAGGATTTGTAGCAGGAATGACAGGCTCTTCCGGATGAAGAATAGCACTCAATATGCAGTATGAATACGGACTACGTAATACTGTTAATAATGGAGTCTGCACCACCTGTGTTCTTGAAAGCATCTCCTGTCACAAACCCAAAAAAGTAACCAAGTTATGAACAACAAGGCACAATACCATGACTGGAACAGTACACAAGTAACCCACACATAGGAGAGAGGAGTTTACAATGATGTTTCAGTCCAACTTGGACTACGTATTTACAAAGTCACACTGGCATGCTAAGAAAAATATTGAGATTTTACAGTGGCCAGGGAATAGTCAAGACCTCAAAACTATTGAGAATGCCTGGAATATAATGAAAAAGAAGATGGAATCCTCTGATATGTCATCCATGTCATGCCTGCGGCAGTAGATCAGGACAATTGGGTCAACCAGTTATCCATTGATTACTTCAGGAATCTGAGTGAAAGCATACCCAAACAGCTTCAAATAGTCATCAAGGCCAAGGGGGCAACAGCAAAATATTAATGTAAATAAAGACAGAAATTGTGTGACTGTTTTCTTCTTTGGGTCACCTTGCCTCGGCGGGAGATGGCCATTGTATTAAAAAATAATAATTAATAATAATAATAACAGTCAATAATGACAAGTTAATTTATTGAAGTATAGCTATTTTGTAGGTCCTCTTTAGATGTTTTCTATCTTGTTCAGCTTGTTTTATAGATACAGACACTATACTGGTACTGCAGATACTGTAACACTTTAGCCTCATATATGTTTGTTTGTAGTATTTTCCCATTTACATATTTGAAGATTAGCTTAAAATTTGTCAACAAAACAGAGCCTCGAGAATTCATTTACCTTTCCTTGCCTAGTAGAGCCATCATTGATATGTGGTGCTCTTTCTTGTCTCATACTCACTAGTGGTTACAACAAAGTAAGATAATCAAATTAACTGTTGCATAAAGTGGAAAGAAAAGATAAGATAATATTTTTATATAATTACAGTAACAAATTTATTTGATGCTACTTCCTGAAAAGGGCCCTTGTATGTATTTTAAAGTCATAGTCTCTTTTCTTAAATAAAAACATTAAAAATGCTGTATATATATATAATAAACACATCATTTTCTTGTCAAAAAAGCACACTATTTTTAAAAGCATTTTTCTAAAATTTGTCAAACTTAACATTCTTAGTCTCAATTTCTTGACACCCTTAAAAGTATCAATTTTTGCACCCATATGTTTTAAGTTCTAGATATGTAAGAAGCTTTCTAGATTTATTCTTTGATTACACCAAAAGTAATCTAGATAAGAAATTATATACAGTATCTTCTTTAAGTGACTTATGGCATCAACAGCAAATGGCAGAGCATCCGCTGTTTGCTCCATACATTCAGGAAGAAGGAGCCACCCAGGCTGAGGCACCTATTAACCCACTAAGTGAGGGCCTGGCACAGCTTAAGTTTGACCCAGACCACAACACTCCAGAAGGTAGGATGGGTTCACTATTTCTCTCATGGCAGTCACCGCTTGATATATAAATCGGATGCCTAGTATCATACGTCATGAAACGCTAAACACGTGGGTCATTCACTGCATGCAATGGTGAAGACTTGATCCTTCGTCTGCTAATCATAGAGCAGTCTCTGGTTCATCGGGCTGTTGGTAATTACTTCCAATGACAACCCCTATTTTTCTTTAAGCAAATCAGTGGCGGTTAGGGTTTCTTGTTGAAAAATTAGGTTAGGTGAAAATATGCAGTTAGTCACTGATGAAGCTGGAATCAATTTGTTTTCTGTATGAAAGTTATAACCAAGCCTTATTAATTTTCTCAGTGCTTCAGGATTAAATAGTAAAGTAAAGTAAGTAAAGTAAATTTTATTTCATTGCAGATTACATAGGTATTGGTAGTTACAATGTAAATTGAGTGCAAGGAGAGCCACTGACATGCCATGGCATTAGGGGCAGCTTAATCTAGTAACTTAAAGACTACGTACTTAATATTAGAGCAATTTATTGAGTTTATTCTAGTTAAAAATTGTTTTCAAATTACAATATGATGAAATTTTACTGTTAAAATTATTAAATGATGATATTAGATTGTTACAGGTGTTTAGATTCTCGAATGGTAATATGGAATTGAGATTATCTTAAGGAAAATAACATTGAGCATTTTTAACATTAACTTATAATATGAGTATTTATTCTCCATGGGGAAGTGGAATAGAATTCTTCCTCCGTAAGCCATGCGTGTCGTAAGAGGCGACTAAAACGCCGGGAGCAATGGGCTAGTAACCCCTTCTCCTGTATATATTACTAAATGTAAAAGGAGAAACTTTTGTTTTTCCTTTTGGGCCACCCTGCCTCGGTGGGAAACGGCCGACGTGTTGAAAGAAAGAAAGATGAGTATTTATAGTATTTCTAACTAGATTGATCCCTCATTAAAGACCTTCACTAGTGAGTGCCTTGATGATGGTGAAAAGCTTTTATTCCCAGGAAATGGATTATTATACTCAAAAGAGAAGTGTTAAACCCATAGGGGTCATATAGGACACTAAGAAGGTGGGAGGAAGTTAGGTTTGATCTTAGGAAGAGGAGGGTTGCTCCAGTTCCTTAGATAAAAAAAAATGGAGCTGCCCTCCCTTTCCTTGGATCAAACCTCATTCTCTCTCATGTTCAAGGCAATGTATGACTCCTATGGATTTACCATTTCTTCTTTAACATAATATTCTTAATACGGCTTTTGCATCCTTGAAAAAAATGAGATGGTGAATGTGGCAATAACCTTAATAGAACTTCAGCTTTTCACGCTAAGTTAAACATATGTATTAAATATTTATTAAATATACATTATTCACTCTTTGAGATGTACTGTACATAGTTCTGTAAAGCACTTGTGCTTTACGAAGTGTGTTTTTGGCTTTTTTTTGTGCATGTAGTTCTGTAAAGCACTTGTGCTTTACGAAGTGTGTTTTTGGCTTTTTTTGTGATGTTTCATACTTTTGTTTCACATGATCATTGCCTTTAAAGTGTCCTTTAGTGACTTTGGTCTAAATACAGTAGGGCCCCAACTTACATTGTTAATGTGTTTCTGAAAACTCATCATAAGTTGAATGTTTGGTACTCAAAACCTATTTTCCCATAAGAACATAAAATGGATTAACGCATTCCAGAGTCCTAATTTCCTCTATCTAATTTCATTTATTTCTTTTCCTAGAGTTTTTACTCTGTATTTTACCCTCACTATGCCTTTTCAGTTGCACATGCAACAAAATAATATTTTTATGATGTATATATGTATACATGTGTATAACGTATATACGTGTATATGTATATATAAGTGTGAGCAGGGTAACATTTTGTGAAAGGATTCAGGGAAACCAGTTAATTGATTTAGTTGGACTTGAGTCCTGGAAATGGGAAGTACAATGCCTGCGCTTTAAAGGAGGGGTCTGGGATAGTGACAGCTGGGAGGGACTATTCTCAGCTGTCGTATCTGAGCGCCTCTGCAAAGACAGTGATTATGTATGAGTGTGGTGAAAGTGTTGAATGATGATGAAAGTATTTTCTTTTTGGGGATTTTCTTTCATTTTGGGTCACCCTGCCTCGGTGGGAGATGGCCGACTTGTTGAAAAAAAAAAAAAAAGTATACAGTGGACCCCCGAGTTTCGTAAACCCCGGAAATCGTACATTTATGTAAGTATAATATTGTAAGTGCTTGTGGAAAAGTATTTTTGGGGGTCTGAAATAGACTAACCTACGTGACATTTTTCCTTAAGGGAGTAAATTTGTTCGGTAATGGCACTTGAGCAGACTTCAGGAGTGAAGTTTTTACGAAACTCGGGGGTCCACTGTACAGTGGACCCCCGCCTAACGAGCACCCTGGAAATCGTACAATTATGTAAGTATAATATTGTAAGTGCTTGTGGAAGTGTATTTTTGGGGGTCTGAAATAGACTAACCTACATGACATTATTTCTTAAGGAAGTAAATTCGTTCGGTAATGGCACTTGAGCAGGCTTCTGGAATGAATTTTGCTCGTTAGGCGGGGGTCCACTGTATATACGTATTAAATACAGTATTTTATATAAGTTTATGGTTAATCTGTAGTGTACAGTATAGTTTAAATTAAATGTTGATCCTGTCTCCTCACTGGAAAGAATGTTTCTTGCTTATTTTAGGCTTTGTAAGTAGTTCCCACTCTCAGTAGTGTTAGTCACGTGTTTGTAATTAATTGGTTTCAAAGTGTGTGTCATAAATGCGGAACATTGTAACTTGGAACATTGTCATTTGGGGCCCTGCTGTAATTACCTCTTGAATAAGAGTAAAAGGCCTGGGGATCTTTCTTTGATAATCTATTCCATTTACATCTCAAAGTCTCATATTCACCTCTGCTTTTCCAGAGGTTGCCCAAAACTACAAGGAGGAAGGTGTTTTGCAGTTTAAATATAAGAAATATCGACTCGCTGTTGCAAATTTCTCAGAGGGTCTGAAGCAGAAGTGTCCAGACAATGACCTTAATGCCCAACTTCACAATAATCGGGCAGCTGCACACTGCTATTTAGGTAATTCTCTAGATACCATTGAAATTATGTTCTGCAATAATATATCTCCATTGGGACACCTAGAAAAAAAATTTATGTACAGAAAAATTTTGTGATTGTAGCCCATTCCCAGACCAGTCATGCTGCTGCTGTTGAACTTAAACTGCCTATTGGTTTTGCACAAACAATTATTTAATGCTTTGTATTGGTTTCTTAATATAATTATAGGTGAAAAAATAGTCACAAATGCAGTACTGTATAATGTGATCCTTTATTGACCACATTTTGCCCACACAGTGGGCGTTATCAAGTCACAAACAGTTCTGTTTGTGAGTTGATAAAGCCCACAGTGTGCACGAAGCGTAGTCAATAAAGGATCACATTATACTGCATGTGTCTATTTTTCCATCATGTCAGTATTTTATACCATTTATCCCCATAATTTTAGGTAATTATCGATCAGCAATCAAAGACTGTGAGAAAGCTGTTGAATTAAAGCCAGACTACCTGAAAGCTGTTGTCAGGGCTGTTGACTGTGCTATAAAATTAAAATCATGGGATGAAGTCTTCTGCTGGTGTGATCGAGGCCTCAGACTTGATCCAACAAATCAGAAATTGAAGACTGACCGATTAACCGCCCTCAAAGAAAAGGCAAGCCACAATTTTTTGTATCCTATCATTTATATTTATAGCCTCGATGTAGTGCATTTATATATCAATAACCTAGTAAAAAATTTATTGAAAATGTATTCCTGTTTCACTGGTTCCTAATTAATGAAGAGACTCATTGTATTTCTGTAAACTGTTTAGTTACTGTAGAGATTTTATATAAATTCATAAAAGTTAATATTCAAAGTATTGAACTTTCCTGAACATTATACAAGAAATGAACTGAATTAATGGTATGATATTTTAGTGTGGCAATACAGTAGTGGCTAGGTAGTAGGTTGGTAGACAGCAACCGCCCAGGGAGGTACTGCCGTCCTGCCAAGTGAGTGTAAAACGAAAGCCTGTAATTGTTTTACATGATGGTAGGATTGCTGGTGTCTTTTTTCTGTCTCATAAACATGAAAGTTTTCAGGTATGTCTTGTTACTTCTACTTACACTTAGGTCACACTACACATTCATGTAGAAGCATATATATACACACCCCCCTCTGGGTTTTCTTCTATTTTCTTACTAGTTCTTGTTCTTATTTCCTCTTATCTCCATGGGGAAGTGGAACAGAATTCTTCCTCCATAAGCCATGCGTGTCGTAAGAGTCAACTAAAATGCCGGGAGCAAGGGGCTAGTAACCCCTTCCCCTGTATACATTACTAAAGTTAAAAAGAGAAACTTTTGTTTTTCTCTTTGGGCCACCCCGCCTTGGTGGGAAACGGCTGATTTGTTGAAAGAAGAATACAGTAGTGGATAATTATGAAATACTGTAATGAAATGAGCCTAGCTGGTACAGCACCTATTAAGTGTAAGAAATTGCTGAGGGCATGTATGTCAGGATGAATTACTACAACTGGACCTGGGTGGAAAAGAACATGTAGGCCAGGATGAATTACAGCAACTGGACCTGGGTCCCACAGAACATATAGGCCAGGATGAATTACAACAACTGGACCTGCCAATCCAGAATTTTTTTTTAGCATATTCTTCATTCTTTTCTAGTATAGTATTACTCATATGAGTTAGGTCTTTCAATTGGAAGCTTATTCATGCACATACAATACTCTAAAGCTCTGTTTGAAATTTGTTTTTTGACAAACGATTCTTTGGGTCATGAATTACACCTATAGTTTTCTTATAATCTTATTACCAGCCAGCTTTTCATTTCCAGTATGATATTAGTAGAAACTTATTGAGCAAGCAGTTGAGAATTATAGCCGATGTTGGCCAGAAAATTATCACATAATGTGGCCTTCTCATCACTATTTAACAAAAAATCACTCAAAAAAAAGTAATTTGGCCATTTAACCTTTCTTACCTATTTATTCCTAATTCATACAGTGCTTTTTGCTACTACATCCTTCCCCACCCTATTCTTACCATTCCTATGGCCTAACAATGACTTGCATTCTTTCCAACTTAGGGAAAATTACATCCTATTATTTGAGTATTTCTTATCTTATTACATTGTGAAGTAATAATAATAATAATAATAATAATAATAATATTTTTATTTCGATGCAAGTTACAAGTATACATAGTTATTGGTAGTTACAATTATAAAACTGTAATGCAAGGAGAGCCACTGGCATGCCATGGCATTAGGGGCAGCTTATTCTAAAGACTTATTCACTAAGTACTTAATACTAGAGAAATTGATTGAGTTTATTCTAGTTATATATTATTTCAAATTACAATATGATTATACATACTATTAACAGACAATACTAGAGAAATTGGTCGAGTTTTTTCTAGTTGTATATTTTATTTCAAGTTACAATATGTTGATGCTATACTAGTAAAATAACAATACTAGAGAAATTTATTGAGTTTCTTCTAGTTATATATTTTATTTCAAATTAACAAAATGATGATACTATACTATTTTAAATGACAATATGATGATATGAAATTGCAACAAGAGTTAAGGAGGATGACAATATAAAACTGAGATTATCTTAAGTAAAATAACATTGGTTTGAAAGTTTGTTACAGTATGAGTATTTAGTATAGGGTGAGTAGGTGATTTTTGAGAAGAGTCTTGAATTGATTTTCCGACAAGGTTAACTTAATATTTACTGGTAATGAATTCCAGATTCTGGGGCCCTTTATGTGCATAGAATTTTTACATTGGTTAGTATGGACTCTGGGTATGTCAAATAGTGATCTGTGTCTTGTGTTGTGGTCGTGTGACCTATTAAAGTTGTTGAGGAGAATTTTGAGCGGAGGGTTGATATTAGCATGTAGAGTTTTATGTATGTAGAAGGCACATGAATAGGTATGAATATTTTTTACGGTGAGTAGTTTTAAAGTTTTGAATATAGGTGGAGTATGCTGTCTAGAGTGGGAATTTATCATCATCCTGACTGCAGCCTTTTGCTGGGTTATGAGTGGTCTAAGGTGATTTAATGTTGTTGAGCCCCATGCACAGATTCCATAGGTGAGATAAGGGTAGATAAGAGAATGATATAGTGCAATGAGAGCTGGTTGTGGCACATAATAGTGTATCGTAGATAATATACCTACTGTCTTTGAGATTTTCTTGGATATTTGTTGTATGTGTGTTTGGAATTTAAGACTACTGTCAAGGTGGATTCCTAGGAATTTTCCCTCTGTGAGTCTTGTGATGGGTGAACCATTGAGTGTTATGTTAAGTGGAACATTTGTAGCTTTGTTTCCAAACTGAATGAAGTAGGTCTTGTCAGTATTGAGAGTAAGCTTATTTGTCTTCATCCATGTTGATATTTTCTGTAATTCGGCATTAACTGTGTTGGCTAGTATGACTGGATTTGGGTGAGAGAAGACATATGTTGTGTCATCTGCAAATAATATGGGTTTGAGTAGTTGTGATGCATTCGGTAGGTCGTTTATGTAAATGAGGAATAGGAGTGGCCCCAGGACACTTCCTTGAGGGACTCCGACTGTAATTTGTTGTGTGGAAGAGTTCTCTCCATTTGTGTACACGTACTGGCTTCTGTTGCTAAGGTACGACTTTAGGTAGTTGAGTGGGTGCCCCCTAATACCATAGTGCGCTAATTTT
This sequence comes from Cherax destructor, assembly GCA_009830355.1. NCBI lineage: Eukaryota > Metazoa > Arthropoda > Malacostraca > Decapoda > Parastacidae > Cherax > Cherax destructor. The sequence goes on from WNWK01008168.1 coordinate 22,965, forward strand.
GTGAGCAATAAATCATGGTCGACTGTGTCAAATGCTTTGTGTAGGTCTATGAAGATTCCCAGCGGAACTTCTTTCTTCTCAAGTGCGGTGTATATTAACTCTAACATGTGTGTTATAGCATCGTTTGTGCTCTTGTTAGTCCTGAATCCAAATTGACAGGGGTTGAGTACATTGTGTGAGACGAGGTAGGAATAGATCTGTCTATGAATTAATTTTTCGAAGATTTTAGAAAGCAGTGGTAAATTTGAGATTGGTCTATAATTATTCAAGTCAGTTTGGTCACCTCCTTTGTGGATCGTGGTGACCCTAGCTATTTTGAGAATTGATGGGAAGGTAGAAGATTCAATGGATTTATTGAATAATGCTGCTATAATTGGTGACAGTACGTGTGAAGCTTTTTTGTACTAATAATATGCTTTTTGTTTTCCAAAACAGAAATTACTGGAGAGAAATGCTCGAAAAATGGCTCGGGACGAAAGTAAGAAAGCGACTGAAGAACAGAATCTCATAAATGCCATCAAGAATAGCGGTGTTCAGCTTGGCAGCACAGTTTTGAAAGGTTCCTCATCCATTTCTCTGTCAGACCTTGAACCTTGTCATCCTGCAGCACAGGTGTGTAGTGCAAAGTGTTCAATTTTTGTAGTGAATGAAGAGTAGTTATAGACAAGGAATGGGACAATAATTGAATTATGGTGCAGCCAACAAGTGATAAAAAAGACATAGCAGAATGAGGCCTTTATTAGTACTTGTACAGCTGTGTTAATAAGGGTCTACCTTTGCTGTCTATGTAGCTTTTTTACCTATGAACAGGAAATACATGTAGCCAGGCAAGGTTTTTATTAGACAATGTTTCACTCTAAAGATAAGGGCTTTATCAAGTCTATATCTGAAGGAAGGGTGGGGATATTTGAACTGTAGCTTTGGTGCCTCTGGCAAAGGCAGTGAGGGATGGTGATAGTATTTCTTCTTTTTTGGGCCACCCTGCTTCGGTGGGAAATGACTGGTGTGTTAAAAAAGTGAAAAAGGCTCTCTCAGCCACATTCCTTGCTCAATATTTTTTCATTATTATTTTATCTTTGATTAACTATTATAGTTCATGCTTTCCTGTTAATATGTGAGTTAAGAAAACCAGTAGAGATAAATCTCCTTGTATTATTTGGGACAAGTTTCAGTATTTCAGAAAATTGTGGAGGCAGTGATATACGTATGTACCAAGTTTCATTCCATGTTTTTTTAATACACCAGCTATCTCCTGCAAAGGGAGGGTGACCCAGAATAAAAGAAAACTCATTCATTGTCACTTCTTGGTAGAAGTGGACTGACCTCACAGTTTAGATTACCCTCAGCTACAACATTCTCACTCCTTGTGGGAGAAAAACTGGTGTTCCAAAAGAAAAATACTCAGTCCAAAATTTACTTATTTTTCTTTTATTAACACATCGGCCATCTCCCACCAAGGTTGGGTGGCCCGAAAAAGAAAAACTTTCATAATCATTCACTCCATCAATGTCTTGCCAGAGGCGTGCTTATACTAATGTTGCAGTTATAAAACTGCAACATTAACACCCCTCCTTCAGAGTGCCGGCACTGTATTTCCCATCTCCAGGACTCAAGTCCGGCCTTCCGGTTTCCCTGAATCCCTTCATAAATATTACCTTGCTCACACTCCAACAGCACGCCAAGTCCTAGAAACCATTTGTCTCCATTCGCTCCTATCTATCATGCTCACACATGTTTGCTGGAAGTTCAAGCCCCTCGCACACAAAACTTCCTTTACCCCCCTCCCTCCAACCTTTCCTAGGCCGACCCCTACCCCGCCTTCCCTCCACTACAGATTTATACACTCTCAAAGTCATTCTATTTTGTTACATCCTTTCTACATGCCCGAACCACCTCAACCTCAACAACCCCTCCTCAGCCCTCTGGAAAATAGTTTTGGTAATCACACACCTCCTCCTAATTTCCAAACTATGAATTCTCTGTATTATATTCACACCACACCTAGCTCTCAGACATGACATCTCCATTGCCTCCAGCCTTCTCCTTGTTGCAACATTCACCACCCATGCTTCACACCCATATCAGAGCGTTGGTATAACTATACTCTCATACATTCCCCTCTTTGCTTTCATGGACAAAGTTCTTTGTCTCCACAGACTCCTAAGTGCACCACTCACCTTTTTTCCCTCATCAATTCTATGATTCACCTCATCTTTCATAGACCCATCTGCTGACACGTCCACTCCTAAATATCTGAATACATTCACCTCCTCCATACTCTCTCCCTCCAATCTGATATCCAATCTTTCGTCACCTAATTTTTTTATCCTCCTCATCATCTTACTCTTTCCTATATTCACTTTTAATTTTCTTCTTTTACATACCCTACCAAACTCATCCACCAACTTCTGCAACTTCTCTTCAGAATCTCCCAAAAGCACAGTGTCATCAGCAAAGAGCATTTGTGACAACTCCCACTTTATGTTAGATTCTTTATCTTTTAACCCCACACCTCTTGCCAACACCCGAGCATTCACTTCTCTTACAACCCCATCTATAAATATATTGAACAACCATGGTGACATCACACATCCTTGTCTAAGGCCTACTTTTACTGGGAAATAATCTCCCTCTGTCCTACATACTCGAACCTGAACATCACTATCCTTGTAAAAACTCTTCACTGCTTTCAGTAACCTACCTCCTATTCCATACATTTCCAATATCTGCCAGATTGCTACCCTATCCACCCTCTCTTATGTCTTTTCCAAATCCATAAATGCCACAAAAACCTCTTTACCCTTATCTAAATACTGTTCACCTATATGTTTCACTGTAAACACTTGGTCTATACACCCCCTACCTTTCCTACAGCCTCCTTGTTCATCTGCTATCCTATTCTCCGTCTTACTCTTAATTCTTTCATTAATAATTACCATACACTTTACCATGTATACTCAACAGACTACTAATCTTTCTTTCAACAAACCGGCCATATCCCACTGAAGTAGGGTGGCCCAAAAAGAAAAACAAAAGTGTCTCTTTTTAACTTTAGTAATGTATACAGGAGAAGGGGTTACCAGCCCCTAGCTCCCATCATTTTAGTCTCCTCTTACGACATGCGTGGACTCAACAGACTTATTCCCCTATAATTTTTGCACTCTCTTTTGTCCCCTTTGCCTTTATACAAAAGAACTATGCATGTTCTCTGCCAATCCCTAGGTACCTTACCCTCTTCCATACATTTATTAAATAAAAGCACCAACCATTCCAAAACTATATCCCCACCTGCTTTTAACATTTCTATCTTTATCCCATCAACCCCTGCTGCTATCCCCTTTCATTCTACCCACTGCCTCACTAACTTCCCCCACACTCACAACTGGCTCTTCCTCACTCCTACAAGATGTTATTCCTCCTTGCTTTATACACAAAATCACAGCTTCCCTATCTTCATCAACATTTAACAACACTTCCTCAAAATATTCCCTCCATCTTCCCGATACCTCTAACTCTCCATTTAATAACTCTCCTCTCCTATTTTTAACTATCAGATCCATTTGTTCCCTAGGCTTCCTCAACTTATTAACTCTTTCGGGGTCGGTGCCGTACTAGTACGTTTTACGAGCAGGGGTTGGTGCTGTACTAGTACGCGTAAATTCTAGCGGCTTCAAATTAAGCAGGAAACGGCTGGTAGGCCTACATATGAAAGAATGGGTCTATGTGGTCAGTGTGCGCAGTATAAAAAAAATCCTGCACCACACACTGCATAATGAGAAAAAAAAAACTCCGACCGTTTTTTTCGTTTAAAACAACGACTTTGCAGTCTATTTTCGTATGGTATTTATTGATGTATTCTCGTTTTCTTGGTCTCATGTGCTAGAATGGAAGAAATATTACAGAAATAGAGATGATTTTGATTGGTTTGACAATGACAAGTGCCTTGAAATTGAGCTCAAAGTAGCGAAAATGTTCGATTTTCGCTGATGTTCAAGAGTAAACAAATCACACCATGCGTCCAATACACATCAACTGGCGAGTCTAATATTCTTGCACAAGTGCGCTGATATTATTTATACAATTTTTACAATGATGCAGTTGTATACATAACAGTAAATCTTCTATTTTTTGTGAGAATAAAAATTCAAAATGGAAAGCAAAAGTAATGTAAGAGGGGCCTGGAGACGTGACTAATGAACAGAGATGTTATTTTAGTGCCAGGAATGTCTGCTTTGTTTATTCTGGACCCTATTTTAAAATTGGCATCGTTTGAAATTTGTGTGAAATTGGCCAAATTGTCATTTTCTGACCACTATTTTGGGTAGTTGAAATCGGTAAATAGGCGGTTTCTTGTACTCAATCGATAGAAGAAATGGAGTTCTAGCATAATAGCTATGATTTTAGTGGACTGGCACATTGGAATTGGCCAAAAATGGGACTCAAAGTGGGTGATATCGCCAATACGTAAACATCTTCGAGACCGATTACTTCGCGAGAGCATAATTCCGTAAGTTTTCATTCAAATTTCAAACTTTTGGTGTCGTTATAATCGGAAAATCTTTTTCCGATCATTTCATAAGAAAAAATTATTTTTTTTCCAAAAAAATTTCGACCCTGAGAATGTGTTTCTGAGAAGGCCTGTCGACCCCCAAAGGGTTAATCTCACTCCAAAACTTTTTCTTATTTTCAACAAAATTTGTTAATAACATCTCACCCACTCTCTCATTTGCTCTCTTTTTTACATTGCTTCACCACTCTCTTAACCTCTCTTTTTCTCTCCATATATTCCTCCCTCCTTGCATCACTTCTACTTTGTAAAAACCTGTTATATGCTAACTTTTTCTCCCTTACTACTCTCTTTACATCATCATTCCGCTGTATAACCCCTGTTGTTTAGCGCTTCTTTTGATAATAATAATAATATCATCATCATTCCACCAGTCGCTCTTCTTCCCTCCCGCATCCACTTTCCTGTATCCACAAACTTCTGCTGAACACACTAACACTACATTCTTAAACCTACCCCATACATCTTTGACCCCATTGCCTATACTCTCACTAGCCCATCTATCCTCCAATAGTTGTTTATATCTTACCCTAACTGCCTCCTCCTTTAGTTTATAAACCTTCACCTCTCTTATTTGCCGCTTCTATTTTCCTCGTATCCCATCTACCTTTTACTCTCACTGTAGCTACAACTAAAAAGTGATCTGATATATCTGTGGCCCCTCTATAAACAGGTGCATCCTGAAGTCTACTAAACAGTCTTTTATCTACCAATACGTAGTCCAACAAACTCCTGTCATTATGTCCTATATCATGTCTTGTGCAGTGGACCCCAGTTTTCATCTGGTGCGGAAATCGTACAATTCAGATTTCGAGCACTTTTTTTTGGCTAAATTTTCCAAAGGGTTTCGTACATCCGCTTGGAAATTGTCCGTATCAGACGTGTCCACCCGCCCGGGACCCTGCTTTTCATGCGTGCCAGACTCTGTCTGCCTCTGTCTCTCGTTGAGTTAGCAATACTCTGCGCGTTCATCCATTGTTTTTTGTGCTTGTTTCTTGATTGCGACTTTGAAATAAGCCACCATGGGGCCAAAGAAAGTTCAGAGTGCCAGCCCTTTGGTAAAGAAGGTGAGAAACACGATAGAATTCAAGAGGAAATTGCTTCAGAGGAGGAGGAAGAGAGAGGGAAGAATGTGCCTTCAGTGATTAAGGACATGTGTGCAAAGTGGAATGAGTTGCAAAGTTTTGTGGAGAAATATCACCCTAACAAATCTGTTGCAAGCCATGTCTGCAACATGTTCAATGACAATGCCTTGTCCCATTTTAGGCAAATCTTAAAAAGACGCCAGAAACAGCTCTCTGGACAGATTTTTTGTGCGACAGAGGTACAGTGACTTTCAAGCTGGTCCTAGTGCCAGTAAAAGACAAAGAAGGGAAGTAACCCCAGATAGGGACTTGATACCTGAAGTCTTTGTGGAATGGGATTCCCCTTCCAAACAATAACCTCAACTCCCTCTCCTCGCCTTCTTCCATACGCCAACAAGAGTCTTCAATAAAGGTATGTAATGTTCATTTATCATTAAAATTAGTCATTTATATTTATTTCTCATTGTTTTCTGTATGTAAAACTATAGTTATTCTCTATAAAATGTATTTTTTGGTGTCTGGAACAGATTAATTGGATTTACATTATTTCTTATGGGAAATATTACTTCGGTTTTCGTCCATTTCGGATTTCAGCCAACCTTTTGGAATGGATTAAGGACAAAAACTGGGGTATTACTGTATACTTATTTGTCTTCTTTTTCTTAACCCTTTCAGGGTCCAAGCTGTAGATCTACGCATTGTCCACAGGGTCCAAGTATTTTCAAAAAAAAATTTTTTTTTTATTTTTTCTTATGAAATGGTAGAGAATCTTTTTCTAAAGGTAATAAAACAAAGTACGAAATTACACTATCGCAAATTTGACTGTCAGTGATATTTACATTTCGGCAATTTTGCCTACTTTCACCCCTATTTTTGGCCAATTGCATTATTCCAGTTGACCAAATTCTTAGCTATTTCGTTAGTATTACTTCTATTTTATTGATTGAGCACAAGAAACTGCCCAATCAACTTTTTCAAGTAGCCAATAAAGTGATCAGAAATTGGTAATTTCCCCAATTTCACACAAAGTTCAAAATATTCCAATTTCAAAACAGCATCCAGAATAAACAATGCAGGCATTCCTGGCACTAAATAACATTTCCTCTGTTTATTAGTTATGTTTCCAGGCTTTACACTTGAATTCATTTTTATTTTTATTTACATAAAGAATTTTTATTCACATCAAAAATAGATGAATTACTCTTATGCAATTTGTAAAATTGATAAACACTATCAGTGCATTTGTAAACTATATTAGACCCACCAGTTGACTGCTGTATTGGTCACGTGATGTGATATATTTACTTTCTTGAAAATCAGCAAAATCAAACATTTCCGCTACTTTGAGCTCAATTAGAAGCTATTTTTAGTACTAAAACCAATCAAAATCATCTCTATTTCTGTAATATATCTTCCATTCTATCAAATGAGACCAAGAAACTGTGAATACAACCGTAAAAATCACATGTAAATACACCACAAAGTTGCTGTTTTAATAAAAAAAAAGTCGCCGTTTTTTTTTTCTCATTATGCACTGTGTGCTTCAGGATTTACTTTATATGGTGCACACTTACCACAGATGCATTCTCTCATATCTAGGCCCAAATTTACTGATCACAGCTTATCTGAGTGAGCTTAGCTCATGGCGTAGATCTACGGTTTGGACCCTCAAAGGGTTAAAATATGTATTGCCTATAACCAAACCCCTTTCTATCCAAAGTTACTTACATGAGCTAAATGTTTATGTTTAAGAATGTTACAATAGTGGACCTATAAGGGGGTGCCTTGATGCCGGTGATGAGCTCTTAATCCAAAGAATTGGAAATACTCTCCTCTCTCTTGAATCAAACCTAATTGCCTCCCATTCCCCAGGTTCTTTGTGAATATTATACCATGAAAAATAATAATTAATTCCTTGAGTTCCTGCTAATGTAAAAAATCTACAAAATTAATCTTGAACACTAAAACCAAGAGTAATTAGGTATAGTTACCAGGGAATTGCTAAAAAAGTAATGTTTTTGCTATTAAATAAAATGTTGTGTATTACATACTAGAAGGTAATTCTTTTAATTACATAACTTAAGCTATAAAAGAGTAAAAAGTCAGAATACCATGGCTGGAATAATTCACCAAAATCCTCTGCTTAAGAGAGGTTTGACAAAATGGTGTAGGATGTACTGATATGTTATCATAAGGTTTCCTTCCCAAGTGCAGATTTTTGATGGATTGTAAACTAAAAAATTTCTTCCCTTCAAAGGAGTGGGGGCCTTGATCTTGATAAAAGGGCATTTGAGACGAGGAATTTAGGCTATTCTTTCCTTCCTTGGATTAAACTTGATTACTTCCCATTTTCTAGATGCTATATAAATATAATGCTAATGAATATAATAATAACATTTTCTCTTAAGGGTTCTCGTGTGCATTTTAATGAGAGTGGAGAGTTAGTGTGGCCAGTGATGCTCCTGTATCCAGAACATCACGAGACTGATATTATTCAAGAGTTCCCAGAAAGTGATCAGTAAGTTTAACTTATTTTTTTAAGCACACCGGCCATTTCCTACCAAGGCAGGGTGATCCAAAAGAGAAGAAACACATTCAGTTTTACCAAAAGTGTGCTGGCATCTCGGTTCAGATGGTCCTCTGAAGGGCAACATCCTCACCCCTTTGTTAGAAGTACTGTATTATTCATTCTGATACATGTTCTTTGTACACCTTAGAAATCTAAATTAAATTATTATAATTTTAGATTGATTTCATTATATTTTCCAAAGTTTAAACTTTTTTTTAAATTTCTTTTGTAACAAACTTTAATAATTTTCAGGATCATAGATCACCTTGAGGTTATTTTTGGAAAGGAAGCAACACCAGCACCATGGGACACTGAACACAAATATCAAGTTAATAACCTGCGAGTGTTCTTTGAAGACAAAGAAAAATCTAAACTCTGTAAAGTTGACCCAAATCAGACTCTACAGCAAGTGCTGAGGGACCCCAGGTAAGTATGAACTATAGTTAAATGGTTCAGAGAACCGACATGTCAATGATTGAGACACTTGTGGAAACGTTTCACCAACGAGTGGCTTCCTCAGTCTGGTATAGAGATGAGAGATGGAAGATGAGTAGGGAGTTTGAGGTAATCAGTTCCTCTTCCTTGCGTCGATGTGTTCAGTCCGTCAGTCTTGATCAAAGTACAGCATATGCACCTGCTGGCAAAATGTTTCCACAGTAAAGATACCCAAGTGTTGCACAAGTGTCTCAGTTATCAAGTAGCAGCTGACTTGTACAGATATCTAATGTTTATCCCCTCACTGCTTTTATGGTAAGCACTACAGTAATTACTAGTCATTATAAGTGCTACAATGCTACAGTAAGTCTTCACTTTATTTTGGTTTGCTATATTCTAATTTGCTTTTACTTGATGGCTCATTTCGACCAGTAATTCCCTGTGTACAATATAAATTCACTTACACGAAATGTAAGATTTTTTTTTTTTAAACACACTGGCTATCTCCACTGAGGTAGGGTGAATGCCTCCTCCCCTCCCAAAAAAAAAAAAATCCATTCACCTTCACTTGTTCAAATAGCTGTCTTGCACAAGTGTGCAGCTATCACATTTCAAGTAGCACTCCAGACTGCAGCATCCCCATCAATCCTATGGATTGCAGGATCTGTACATCCCACCTCCAAGACTTGAGTCTGGCTGACTGGTTTCCAGTTAGCTGGACTTCATATGTTATACAGTATTTACATTTAGGACTAACTAGGATGACTTGATTGGGATTACTGCAGCTGCCATGGGCCTAGAATAAATTCTCTTTTTACTGGTAGTTTTATAACTCATTTCACACATAATATTTTGTAAGTGGTTTGTAAGACTAATAAAGGTGGTAAAATACTGGAGGTTAGTATACCTGGAGAGAGTTTCAGGGGTCAATGCCCCTGTGGCCTGGTCTGTGACCAGGCCTCATGGTGGATCAGGGCCTGATCACCCAGGCTGTTACTGTTGGCTGCACACAAACTGACGTACGAACCACAGCCCGGCTGGTCGGGTACTGACTTTAGGTGCCTGTCCAACGCCTTCTTGAAGACAGCCAGGGGTCTATGGGTAATCCCCCTTATGTATGCTGGGTGGCAGTTGAACAGTGAATTAAACTTGTTACAGTCAACATCTTTCTTCCAACACGTCGGCCGTTTCCCACCGAAGTGGGGTGGCCCAAAAGGAAAAACGAAAGTTTCTCCCTTTACATTAGTAATATATACAGGAGACTTGGTTACTAGGCCCTTGCTCCTGGCATTTTAGTCGCCTCTTACGACACGCATGGTTACAATCAACATCATCTGTGTAAAAACCAAGCATCCAAGGGAAGCAACCAGACGAGGTTATTCAGTCCTGAGGATGGTTTACGGATACTGTTGTATTACTTCAGATATATAAGTGGTATATTATTGATGCTGTGTATTTCTCCATATTTTGACCTGTGGAAGTAAAACAGATAAATTCATATCATTCTAAGAAATTGAAGATAAATCATCAATATTTTGGTACATCGTTGATCAGTATCAAATCATCTTATGACTTGATAACTATCCTGATGGGATTTTTTTTTACTTATCAGTGTGGCATCCAAACAATTATACTTAAAAATTGTATTTTAGCCTATTGTTTTGACAGTAGGAATTTACATAAATAAAAATCACATGAGGGAAGAGAAAGGCAAGTGTAAAAGTTTACCATTGGCTCCCACATTTTTAAAACCAGTGTTTCTACAGTGAGACTAGTCTGATTGCCTAACTATCAGAATCAGTACTCTGTAAAAGCTTCCATAATTTTATTTATTTTTCATTTGCCCTCCTTTACACTTCCTCAAAGCTTATAAACTATAAATGTAATTGTCAGTTGGGTTATACAAACATAAATAAGCTGAAAACATAATAAATTGTGATCTTACTCTGTTTTTCTTCCGCAGATATCACGTCATGGGTGGCACTCCAGGTTTCATCATTCTTCTTGAAGGCAGCAGGTTTATGAAGGATTTTGTGTCAAAATATAGCATTTAAAATTATGTGGATTTTTCGATGAATCTTGTAGCTCCTTTCAGTTGCTACCATTTAATTCCCTGTAAATAAAATATTTTGTTTATAATACTATTATAATTTAATTATTACTTGGTTGATTTGGTAGAGAGACAAGCAGCAATACGAAACTTAAAATAGTTTTTGCCTGGTAAAATAGTTTTGCCAAGTATAATCTATCAAGTTTGATAGATTATACTTGGTGGCAGCACAATTTATAGGGGGAGGAACATGGTCAGGTGTAAATTAAGGTAATAACTGTATTTTTGGCTTGTCTCTGGCAAGACAGAGTAATGAAAATGTTTCTTCTTTTTCGGGTCACCCTACCTTGGTGGGAAACGGCTGTGTTAATATTTTAAGAGGAGCACTGCAGTAGGTTTTCTGACCCAAGCTTGGTAAATCTAAAGGCACGTTGAATAGTGCTGGTAGTAGTGGCAGTGGGTGGTAAGTCTCGGTGTTATTAATAGACTCATTATCTATGTAGCTGAAGGTTTTGCCACTTGAAAGCTTCCTTGGTTCTGAAATTGCAAGTTTTTGTAAGTCACACAAGCTATTTTGTATACAGTTAAGGATAAAGGCTTTTAAAGCAAGTTGATAAGTTAGATGTGTAACAGTTATGTATCTTTACTCTGAAACGTTTCACCTACACAGTAGGCTTCTTCAGTCTAGTACAGAGGAAGCAGCAGAAGCAGGAGAGATGTAAAGACAATGTAATCTATTACCCTTGAAAACTTAAGTTTTGAGGTGGTTAGGCCTTCAGCCTGGAGAAGAGTTTTGCTCCATAGTCTGGAACAATGTGAAGTTGAAGCAACAGTATGTTGACTTACTGTCAAAGGTGACGTGCAGATAATCTTGACGGCATAAGAGGGAAAGCCCACTAGTATTAGTAAGAATGTAATCATTGAGAGTGCAAGTACCTCTTAAATCCATCCCTGCCCTCTCAGTGATTACATTCTTACTTTTACTAGTGAGCGCCGCCTCTTTAGTCAAGATCATCTGCGCCTCACCTTTGACAGTACATATAGAAGTCTCCATACTGTTGCTTCAGCTTCATATTGTTCCAGACTATGGAGCAAAACTCTTTTCCAGGCTGAGGGACTGACTACCTCATAACTATGTCTTCAAGGGTGATGGACTGATTATGTTGTCTTTACATCTCTACTGCTTCTGCTGCCTCCTCTGTACTTGACTGAAGAAGACTACTGTGTAGGCGAAACATTTCAGAATAAGATACCTAACTGTTGCCCGTGTGTCTTTTAAATTACAGTCTCATTTGTATGGCAAAGTTTATCCTATTTAATTTTAAATTTGTCATTGCTTATATTTTTCCTTTTTATTTTTTGAGATGTATAAAGCAAATTTAACATTTAGCTATGAACATTTGAGCAGCAGTTAGTAAAAGTTTATCTAAGCAATTATAATTGATCCCTAAAATTTGTATAGGTTGGTTTGTGAATGTGTCATGAATCCTGAAACTAAATAATTGGAAACGTTGCATGTAGAATGTATTTAATTTTTTTGACTTTCTATAATTTACATGTACATAGCTAAATTTTAGAAAAAAATTAGTCTCTTGGACATTCCTGTTTCTGTTTAAATGTTTTAGTCTATTTAATATTGAACTTCATAAGAATGAGCACATTTTGAATGATATCCCATTGTCAGTTTACAGTTTAGGCAGCGTATGCCAAGCAACAAGGAAAAAAATAACTTAAACCATCATCCAAAAAGCCTACTGCAGGTAGAAATATTGTATGAACATATCACATAAGTTATCGAGCTCAAGAAGTTTGATTGTATAGTAAAAGCTTACCTGTCTCTAAGAATTAGTTCAGTTTACATATTTCTTATGTCAAAATTCTTGCCAATGTATTAAAAAATTGAACTGTGTCTAAGAAGTACAGTGGACCCCCGCCTAACGAACGCCACGGAAATCGTACAATTATGTAAGTATAATATTGTAAGTGCTTGTGGAAGTGTATTTTTTGGGGTCTGAAATAGACTAACCTACGGGACATTATTTCTTAAGGAAGTAAATTCGTTCGGTAATGGCACTTGAGCAGGCTTCTGGAATGAATTTTGTTCGTTAGGCGGGGTTCCACTGTATTTAAAACTATACTGTACTTCTGAATACTGTGTAATATTATTCTATGCTTATTAATAATCTACTTTTGTTGAATACTTTGTAATAATTGTTCTACCCTTATTAATAATGTTACTTTGTTGAATACTGTGTATTATTTTTTTTTTCAACACACCAGCCATATCCCACCAAGGCAAGGTGACCTAAAAAGAAAATGAAAATGTTTCTTTTTATATTTAGTAATGTATACAGGAGAAGGGGTTACTAGCTCCTTGCTCCTGGCATTTTAGTCACCTCTTACGACACGCATGGCTTACAGAAGAATTCTTTTTCATTTCCCCATGGATATTATTATTTTGCTCTTAATAAAACTGTTATTTTTGAGTATTGTGCATTAAATTATTCTACCCTTAATAAAAATGTTACTCCATTCCTGTGATATTCACCTTAGTATATTAATAGTAACATCAAGTTCTTTACAAATACAGTGGTACCCCGAGTTTCGGCCACCTCCCAAATCGAACAATTATGTAAGTGTATTTAAGTGCTTTTGTAAGTGTATTTTTGGGGTTCTGAAATGGACTTATCTAATTTACATTATTCCTTATGGGAACAAATTTATTCGGTAACGGCACTTGAACTGCCTGCTGGAACGAATTATGGCCGAAACTCGGGGTTCCACTGTACAGCCCCCTGTGGTTTAGCGCTTCTATTTGATTATAATAATAATAATAATCCACTGTACAGTATACCTTTGATTTAACAGACTTCGCTAATACAGGACAAAATCTACTCGGTTAATTGGTTCAGAAACAATCATCTGGTTTCAGAATTGTTCGTTGTTACAATCATGGCAAAACAATTCTTTAACACAGTCACCATTACAGTGGTCCCTCGGTTTTTGCCGAAAATTCGTTCCAGAATGCTGCTCAAGTGCCATTACCGAACGAATTTACTTCCTTAAGAAATAATATCACGTAGGTTAGTCTATTTCAGACCCCCAAAAATACACTTGCAACAGCACGTACGAAAATACACTTACATAAATGTTCGAGTGTGGAGATGCACGAAAACTGAGGGACCACTGTACTGGCCTTCGACTACTCCCTTCCCTATTAGATCATTAAATCAAGGGCTTACTGTGCAAGAAATATCTCAACCAAAACAGTCAGTGTTTACTACACTGAAGTACTCATAATGCACCAGTGATAAAAATAAGACTGTCAAAAAAGCTAAATTGACAAAAAAAACGTACTGTTCTGTACGAGTGTAAAAAGAATAGCTTAAAACTAATGACATTCTACACTCTGACATGCTTACTCTGTCTGTCCTCCTCTGATAATCCCATTTTTACTGCAAACTCTGAGGTGCTGATATCAGCACCTCCTTGGAGGAGATAAGAGTAGGTATCCAAGAATTAATCTTCCAGCTACAAACTCACAGGCCAGTGTGTTGAACCACTAGTCCATGCTAGCCTAACAAGATTTATCCAGCTAAGTATATTTCTACACAGGAATGTTAGCATGCGTCCCACTGTAATATCGCGATTAATCTGTAAAAACCTGCTTTTGTGGTTTACCTGGAAAGGGTTTCGGGGGTCAACGCCCCCGTGGCCCAGTCTGAGACCAGGCCTTGTGGTGAATCAGGGTCTGATCAACCAGGCTGTTACTGCTGGCTGCACGTAAACTGACGTATGAACCACAGCCCAGTACCTGACCAACCGGGCTGTGGTGCGTACGTCAGTTTGCGTGCTGCCAGCAGTAACAGCCTGGTTGATCAGACCCTGATCCACCAGGGGGGCATTGACCCCCCAAAACCCTCTCCAGTTAAACTCCAGGTAATGCAACTCATACCCATCCTGTGGGCAGTAGTCAAAATATTAGTAAAAAAAAAAAAAAAATACCATGGGCAGGGATAGAACCTATGGTCAGAGTCTTAAAACTCCAGAACCACGCACTGGAGTTTTATGACTCTAATCTTGGGTTCTATCCCTGCATATACTCACCTGTTTGTACTCACCTTTTTGTGGTTGCAGGGGTCGATACATAGCTCCTGGCCCCGCCTCTTCACTAATTGCTACTAGGTCCTCTCTCTCCCTGCTCCATGAGCTTTATCATACCTCGTCTTAAAACTATGTATGGTTCCTGCCTCCACTACATCACTTGCCAGACTATTCCACCTCTTGACAACTCTATGACTAAAGAAATACTTCCTAACATCTCTTTGACTCATCTGAGTCTTCAACTTTCCAATTGTGACCCCTTGTTTCTGTGTCCCATCTCTGGAACATCCGGTCTCTGTCTACCTTATCTATTCCTCTCAGTATTTTGTATGTCATTATCATGTCTCCCCTAACCCTCCTGTCCTCCAGTGTCGTCAGGCTGATTTCCCTTAACCTTTCTTCGTATGACATTCCCCTTAGCTCTGGAACTAGCCTTGTTGCAAACCTTTGCACTTTCTCTAATTTCTTTACGTGCTTTACCAGGTGTGGGTTCCAAACTGGTGCTGCATACTCCAGTATGGCCCTGACGTACACAGTGTACAGTGTCTTGAGCGATTCCTTACTGAGGTATTGGAACGCTATTCTCAGGTTTGCCAGGCGCCCGTATGCTGCAGCAGTTATCTGGTTTAGGTGCGCTTCAGATGTGCTCTGTATTATACTCACCCCAAGATCTTTTTCCTTGAGTCAGGTTTGCAGTCTTTGGCCACCTAGCCTATACTCTGTCTGTGGTCTTCTTTGCCCTTCCCCGATCTTCATGACTTTGCATTTGGCGGGGTTAAATTCGAAGAATCACTTGCGGGACCACTCGTCCAGCCTGTCCATGTCTCTATAGTCCTGCCTGATCCTCATCTGATTTAATTCTCCTCATTAACTTCACATCATTTGCAAACAGGGACACTTCTGTCTAACCTTCCATCATGTCATTCACATATACCAAAAATAGCACTGGTCCTAGGACTGACCCCTGTGGAACCCCGCTCATCACAGGCGCCCACTGTGATACCTCATCACGTACCATGACTCGTTGTTGCCTCCCTGTCAGGTATTCTCTGATCCATTCCTTCCTGTTATATGTGCCTGATACTCTAGCTTTTGCACTAATCTCATGTGAGGAACTGTGTTGAAGGCCTTCTTGCAGTCCAAGAAAATGTAATCTACCCACCCCTCTCTCTCGTGTCTTACTTCATTTTTTTTTTTTAAATATGTCGGTCGTCTCCCACCGAGGCAGGGTGACCCAAAAAGAAAGAAAATCCCCCAAAAAAATACTTTCATCATCATGCAACACTTTCACCTCACTCGCATATAATCACTGTCTTTGCAGAAGCGCTAAGATACGACAGTTCAGAAAATCCCTCCAAACCCCCAATATCGCAATCCCCTCCTTTAAAGTGCAGGCATTGTACTTCCCATTTCCAGGACTCAAGTCCAACTAAATCAATTAACTGGTTTCCCTAATCCCTTCACAAAATATTACCCTGCTCACACTCCAACAGCTTGTCAGGTCCCCAAAACCATTCGTCTCCATTCACTCCTATCTAACATTCTCAAACACGCTTGCTGGAAGTCCAAGCCCCTCACCCACAAAACCTCCTTCACCCCTTCCCTCCAACCTTTTCGAGGATGACTCCTACCCCGCCTTCCTTCCCCTACAGATTTATACGCTCTCCAAGTCATTCTACTTTGATCCATTCTCTCTAAATGACCAAACCACCTCAGCAACCCCTCTTCAGCCCTCTGACAAATACTTTTAGTAACTCCACACCTCTTCCTAATTTCCACACTCCGAATTTTCTGCATAATATTTACACCACACATTGCCCTTAGATGGGATATCTCTACTGCCTCCAGCCGCCTCCTCGCTGCAGCATTTGGAACCCATGCTTCACACCCATATAAGAGTGTTGGTACCACTATAGTACTTTCGTACATTCCCTTCTTTGCCTCCATAACGTTTTTTGTCTCCACAGATACCTCAACGCACCACTCGCTTTTTTTCCTTCATTAATTCTATGGTTAACCTCATCCTTCATAAACCCATCCGCTGACAAGTCAACTCCCAAATATCTGAAAACATTCACTTCTTCCATACTCCCTCTCTCCAATGTGATATCCAATTTTTCTTTATTTAAATCGTTTGATACCCTCATCACCTTACTCTTATCTATGTTCACTTTCAACTTTCTACCTTTACACACTCTCCCAAACTCGTCCACTAACCTTTGCAACTTTTCTTTAGAATCTCCCATAAGCACAGTATAATCAGCAAAAGTAACTGTCAACTCCCATTTTGCATTTGATTCCCCATAATTTAATCCCACCCCTCTCTCCAGCACCCTAGCATTTCCTTATTTTACAACCCCATCTATAAATATATTAAACAACCATGGTGACATTACACACTCTTGTCTAAGACCTACTTTTACCGGGAAGTAATCTCCCTCTCTCCTACACACCTTAACCTGAGCCTCAATATCCTCATAAAAACTCTTTACAGCATTCAGTAACTTACTACCTATTCCATATACTTGCAACATTTGCCCTATCCAATATCATATGTCTTTTCTAAATCCATAAATGCAATTAAAACTTCCCTACCTTGATCTAAATACTGTTCACATACGTATATGCTTCAATGTAAACACGATCTACACAACCCCTACCCACTCTAAAGCCTCCTTGCTCATCTGCAATTCCGTCTTCTTTCTTAAAAATGGGGACTACATTTGCCGTCTTCCATACCTCATTTAGTTGTCCAGTTTCAATGGATGTGTTGAAGAGTGTGGTTAGTGGCACACACAGCGTCTCAGCTCCCTCTCTAAGGACCAACGGAGAGATGTCCGGTCCTACCGCCTTTGAGGTATCAAGGTCACTTAGAAGCTTCTTCACCTCCTCCTCGGTTGGTGTATTTCATCCAACACTTGTCGGTACATATATCTCTTGATGGTGACCCCCTCTGTTCTGTCTTCCCAGAGTCCTTTCTGTCTCCACTGTAAATACATCCTTAAATCTCGTGTTGAGCTCCTCACATAATTCATTTCTTGTGAGCTCCCCACCTTCTTTCCTCAGCCTGATTACCTGGTCCTTGACTGTTGTCTTCCTCCTGATGTGGCTATACAACAGCTTCGGGTTGGACTTGACTTTCGATGCTATGTTGTTTTCGTACCATCACTGGGCCTCCCTCCTTATCAGTGCATACTCGTTTCTGGCTCTTCGACTAATCTCTATTTTCCTGGGTCCTTTGCCTTCTGTACTTTTTCCATTCTCTAGAGCACTTAGTTTTTGCCTCCCTACACCTTCGGGTAAACCAAGGGCTCGTTCTGGTCTTCCCATTATTTCAGTTTCCCTTGGGAACAAACCTTTCCTCTGCCTCCTTGCATTTTGTTGTTACGTAGTTCATCATTTCGTTTACTGACTTTCCTACCAATTCTCTTTCCCACTGAACCTCCTGCAGGAAGTTACTCATACCTGTGTAGTCCCCCTTTTTATAGTTTGGCTTTTCCCATCCTACTCCTGTTACCCTCTCCACTTGTAACTATGTATTCAAAGCTCAGAACCACGCGATCACTAACTACAAGGGGCCTTTCATATGTGACGTCCTCAATGTCTGAGCTACTCAGGGTGAACATGAGGTCCAGTCTTGCTGGTTCATCCTCCCCTCTCTCTCTGGTAGTGTCCCTAACATGTTGATGTGTGAGGTTTGCCAGTACCACATCCATCATCTTGGCTCTCCATGTTTTGGGACCCCTATTTGGCTCCAGGTTTTCCCAGTCAATCTCCTTGTGGTTGAAATCGCCCATAACTAGCAACTTTGTTTTACTCGTGTGAGCTCTTCTGGCCACCTCAGCTAGTGTGTCCACCATTGGTCTGTTGCTTTCTTCATATTCTTCTCTTGGCTTCCTGCAGTTCCTCAAATCCCCATCTGTTTTTAATGAGCAGCTCAGCTCCTCCTTCCCCTCTGCTCCTTCTATCTTTCCTCAGGATTTGATATCTGGGTGGGAAGATTGCGTCTGTTATCGCCCCAGTGAGTTTCGTTTCTGTGAGTGCTATGATGTCTGGGGATGTCTCCTTGATTCTTTCGTACCACTCCTTACATTTATTTGTTATTCAATCTGCGTGTTCGTATACCAAACCTTCAACTTCTTTTCTAAAACTGTGCTCTGGGGAGAATGGTGGGGTTGGGGGAGCGGGAGCCCTGGCGGGGACCTATGGGGGGTTGCTGTGGGGGTGGGGTTTGTGATGAGGGGGGCGGGGGCAGAGGATACAGTGTGTGGGTTTTGGTTTAGATTGTTTGGTATGGTTTGTTTGTAATCATGTCATTACGATTTCGTAAGTGATTACAGAGGTACATAATGGGTCCAGGGACTGGACCGCAAAGTTTAGATAGCTGAACAAGTTACAAAGGTAACGAACTCCAGGTAGATCTGGTCACAATCATGACCAAGTTACAAAAGTAATGAATCATCTACACTTGTATACATGGTTAGCGTAAAAAACACACTATGACAGTCTACCCTGAAGGTTATATATAATGTTACACACTATGTTCTACTGACACCATAATTTTTAAAAGGGGTGGACCGGTAAGCCAGCGGAAGGCCTCGATCAGATGACCAAAAGCTCCAACGGCGGGTCATCATCTGACTAAGACCCGCGTCAGGAAACGCCTGTCCGGTGTCCTGACGAACCTACCCTACCTAGAGAAATCTATATCACAGGGGAAACTGTAATAGAACACTCCTCTTGTATAAGACGACTAATAAAGGGGGCGATTCACCCCCCTCCCCCTAAAAAAAATGCAATATGCTTAGCTGCGTTTTCATCGATATCTTGGAAGTAATTGACCTGTTTATTGGGACAGATCCATAATTATTAATGAACAATACACAAATAACCCACTTATAGGAGAGAGGAGCTTACGACGACGTTTCAGTCCGACCCACACCAGTCGACTAACACCTGTTTGCTGCTAGGTGAACACGACAGCAGGTCATACCACGGGTGGGGTTAGAACCCGCGATCAGGTGTAGGGAAATGCGTCGAAATGTTTGCACCCCGCCGGGAATCGAACCCAGGCCACAGGGGCACTGAGGGTACACTGAAAGTGTACATATACCTCACGTCTTAGCATATATACACTAAGAGACATACATCTCGTCTAAGCCTATATTCACTGAGTGTACATATACCTCTCGTCTTAGCATATATACACTGAGAGACATATACCTCTCGGTGTAATTGAATCTTGTCCACACGATATAATTCAGTAAAGCCATAAACCAGAAAACAACAGACTCGAGCTTCAGGAGACTAGGAGGAGGAGTGAGGTAATGACCAATCCTCAGCCAGGTCACGAGAATGACTGTTACGGAAGGAAAGTTAAAAAAAACAACGTCACCAGGAGAGTCACACCAGTGAGACTAGGAACCTGAATAATAGATGGCGCAGACATCCTAGTTCTTTTCTATCAGTGCCTTTTTAATCTGTAACCCAGCCAAAGATACTGGTAACCCAGCCGGAGTCTGGCAGTAATGACATCCAAGAGTCTGCTTATTTTGTTGGCTTCACCATAGACATTACCTTTGTACCTTATTCAGCTATCAAAACTTTGGGGCCCAGTCTCTGGACCCATTATGTACCTCTGTAATCTGTAAATACCTTTGTAACTTGTCATGATTGTGACCAGATCTACCTGAGTTCATTACCTTTGTAACTTGCTCAGCTATCAAACGTCGAGGTCCAGTCCCTGGACCCATTATGTACCTCTGTAATCTTTTGACTACCGCCCACAGGATGGGTATGGGGTGCATAATAAAGATATTAAACTAACTTCACCATAGACATGTGGCTCCTCCTGGATGATGTAATAATAATAATAATAATAATAATAATAATAATACTTTATTTAGACATTGTACAATTATATATGGTAGATATAGTAATACATAGTAATTACATAGTTATGACTTAGTTATTAATGAGATGTACATGCCAAAAGCCCATAATATGCTGGACTGACTGCTGTCAACCTCTCTCAGTCTCAAGTCAATGAAGTTCAGTTGAAGTTCTTTTCGTATTATTGTTCTCAAATTGCTAATTGACAGCCCAAGATTGTAATCTACTCTTCCTTTGAAGGCCACTTTATCAGTTCTATCATGCCTCTAAAGACCAATGGAAATAAGTCACTCTGTCTGACTTTTTTGGGTTATCCCAGGTTCTCTACACATATGCTGCTATGTATGATAATCTATGTAAATGTATTTGTGTATACCTGAATAAATTTACTTATACTTACTTAAGGAGATTTAGCTTTCGGTCCAGTAGCTGCTGCTATCTGCCGGCAGGAGTGAAAACTATTATCTGCTCTAAGCAATGCATAAATAAAGAATTATACACACACAAGCAACACCTGGGTATCTTTATTTGGAGATGTTTCACCAACTAGTGACTTCTTCAGTTCAATCCAGAGATGATAAACGAGAACAGTAGAAGATGAGTTAATCAGTCCCTCAATCTTGCAGAGCCAAATGCATACAAGACATATTTGCCGAGCTGCTTTAAATAAAGTAATAATTGAATACTCTAAGTGATAAAAATAGCTGTTATAAATAAAATGTTTTTTGAAGAGTGAAATTAACTAATTTATTAACATTAGGGAGAAAAAAATAACTTGTTGCTGGATAAGCTTTTATGCTATTTTTTCGTGTTTTTCATTATAGACAAAATGCACAGATAAACTTGACAAATAATAATAATAATAATTTCTACAAGTACATGATACACCTTATACAAACCATAGCTGACATCAGCGACATACTACTATACAGAAAGACGCTTGTTATGCTGAGTATTTCGGGAAATTAGGTAAAATTTTGTCCCAGGATGCGACCCACACCAGTCCACTAACACCTAGGTACCTATTTTACTGATGGGTGAACATGGACAGTAGGTGTCTTAAGGAAACACGTCCTAATGTTTCCACCCGTACCGGGGATCGACCCCCGGATTTCAGTGTAATAAAATATGATTTTTTATATAGTATAAAGGATGGAATATAATGATTTTTTGTATAATGAATATAGTCTCAAAAATACATCTAGCTATATTGCGGCCAGCAATAACAGCCTGGTTGATCAGGCCCTGATCCACGGTGTGGCCTGGTCACAGAGCGGGCCGCGGCGGCGTTGACCCCCGAAACCCTCTCCAGGTATACTCCAGGTATCCCAGATACCTCAGTCATTGCATTATAAAAAATAATGATTTGGCTGTACATATTTAAGTCAAGTAAATATTAAATATGGAACCTGGCTGCTTCATCTTAACAAGAGCAACACAGAACCTTATTCGAGGACCTTATTTCTTTGTGGGTAAACCCGTAGGGGTCAAAAATCGCCTTGGAGGGATCGGAGGGGGAAGGGGGGTGGAGGGCATTTAGAAGCGATCCAAAGAAGAGAACGATAGGTTTTATCTATTGGATCAAGATCTCTCTCTCTCTCTCTCTCTCTCTCTCTCTCTCTCTCTCTCTCTCTCTCTCTCTCTCCCGCTCTCACTGGGTCTTCTACTAACCTATCTCTTATTCATCTAAGCCTCCCACAGGATAATATTAACTACCATTAATGTGATAAGTCACTAATTGTGTTATAATCCTACTGAAACTAAATTAAACCATTAATTATTGATTCATATTATCTACACTCACAACCATTGTATCTACCCTGAGAACCATTGTATCTACCCTGAGAACCATTGTATCTACCCTGAGAACCATTGTATCTACCCTGAGAACCATTATATATGCCTGAGAACCATTGTATATGCCTGAGAACCATTATATATGCCCTGAGAACCATTATATATGCCCTGAGAACCATTATATATGCCCTGAGAACCATTATATATGCCCTGAGAACCATTATATATGCCCTGAGAACCATTATATATGCCTTGAGAACCATTGTATTTGCCCTAAGAGCCACTTTAAACTTATACTACTTTTTGGGAAATATTTGTAGAATTCCTGAATATATACTACGGGAGAGGTATTTTTTATATATATATATTATATATATATATATATATATATATATATATATATATATATATATATATATATATATATATATATATAATCATTGTACGTACTACGAGTGGTACTATATTAACCATCGTGTATTCGATAGGGTTAAAACCAATAAAGCAACTTTATATATGGAACTAATAAAAACGGCCATCCAACAGTGAGCTGAGAGGAAAAGTGATAGCAAGTAACCCTGAGACTTTAGTGTGAAGGCTGTCAGTGTAGTGGTACGTTGTGTTGTCAGTGTAGTGGTACGTTGTGCTGTCAGTGTAGTGGTACGTTGTGTTGTCAGTGTATGGTACGTTGTGTAGTGGTACGTTGTGTTGTCAGTGTAGTGGTACGTTGTGTTGTCAGTGTAGTGGTACGTTGTGCTTGTCAGTGTAGTGGTACGTTGTGCTTGTCAGTGTAGTGGTACGTTGTGTTGTCAGTGTAGTGGTACGTTGTGTGTCAGTGTAGTGGTACGTTGTGTTGTCAGTGTAGTGGTACGTTGTGTTGTCAGTGTAGTGGTACGTTGTGCTGTCAGTGTAGTGGTACGTTGTGTTGTCAGTGTAGTGGTACGTGGTTGTCAGTGTAGTGGTACGTTGTGTGTCAGTGTAGTGGTACGTTGTGTTGTCAGTGTAGTGGTACGTTGTGTTGTCAGTGTAGTGGTACGTTGTGTTGTCAGTGTAGTGGTACGTTGTGTTGTCAGTGTAGTGGTACGTTGTGTTGTCAGTGTAGTGGTACGTTGTGTTGTCAGTGTAGTGGTACGTTGTGTCAGTGTTGTGGACTTGTTTGTCATGTAGTGGTACGTTGTGTTGTCAGTGTTGTGGTACGTTGTGTTGTCAGTGTTGTGGTACGTTGTGTTGTCAGTGTGTGGTACGTTGTGTTGTCAGTGTAGTGGTACGTTGTGTTGTCAGTGTGTGGTACGTTGTGTTGTCAGTGTAGTGGTACGTTGTGTTGTCAGTGTTGTGGTACGTTGTGTTGTCAGTGTAGTGGTACGTTGTGTTGTCAGTGTTGTGGTACGTTGTGTTGTCAGTGTAGTGGTACGTTGTGCTGTCAGTGTTGTGGTACGTTGTGTTGTCAGTTGTATTGTTAGGTAGCGTTGTGTTGTCAGTGTAGTGGTACGTTGTGTTGTCAGTGTAGTGGTACGTTGTGTTGTCAGTGTAGTGGTACGTTGTGTTGTCAGTGTAGTGGTACGTTGTGTTGTCAGTGTTGTGGTACGTTGTGTTGTCAGTGTAGTGGTACGTTGTGTTGTCAGTGTAGTGGTACGTTGTGTTGTCAGTGTAGTGGTACGTTGTGTTGTCAGTGTAGTGGTACGTTGTGTTGTCAGTGTAGTGGTACGTTGTGTTGTCAGTGTAGTGGTACGTTGTGTTGTCAGTGTAGTGGTACGTTGTGTTGTCAGTGTAGTGGTACGTTGTGTTGTCAGTGTAGTGGTACGTTGTGTTGTCAGTGTAGTGGTACGGGTTGTGGACTGTGTTGTCAGTGTAGTGGTACGTTGTGTTGTCAGTGTTGTGGTACGTTGTGTTGTCAGTGTAGTGGTACGTTGTGTTGTCAGTGTAGTGGTACGTTGTGTTGTCAGTGTTGTGGTACGTTGTGTTGTCAGTTGTGGTACGTTGTGTTGTCAGTGTTGTGGTACGTTGTGTTGTCAGTGTTGTGGTACGTTGTGTTGTCAGTGTAGTGGTACGTTGTGTTGTCAGTGTTGTGGTACGTTGTGTTGTCAGTGTTAGTGGTACGTTGTGTTGTCAGTGTTGTGGTACGTTGTGTTGTCAGTGTTGTGGTACGTTGTGTTGTCAGTGTTGTGGTACGTTGTGTTGTCAGTGTTGTGGTACGTTGTGTTGTCAGTGTTGTGGTACGTTGTGTTGTCAGTGTTGTGGTACGTTGTGTTGTCAGTGTTGTGGTACGTTGTGTTGTCAGTGTTGTGGTACGTTGTGTTGTCAGTGTTGTGGTACGTTGTGTTGTCAGTGTTGTGGTACGTTGTGTTGTCAGTGTTGTGGTATGTTGTGTTGTCAGTGTTGTGGCACGTTGTGTTGTCAGTGTTGTGGTACGTTGTGTTGTCAGTGTTGTGGTACGTTGTGTTGTCAGTGTTGTGGTACGTTGTGTTGTCAGTGTAGTGGTACGTTGTGTTGTCAGTGTGTGGTATGTTGTCAGTGTTGTGAGGTGTTGTGTGTGTACGTTGTGTTGTCAGTGTGTGGTACGTTGTGTTGTCAGTGTTGTGGTACGTTTGTTGTCAGTGTTGTGCGTTGTGTTTCATGGTGGTCTTGTTGTCGTGTTGTGGTACGTTGTGTCAGTGTTGTGATGTGTTGTAGTGTTGTGGTACGTTGTGTTGTGTGTGAGTGTGTATGGACGTTGTGTTGTGTTGTGGAGTTGTGTTGTCGGTGTTGTGGTATGGTGTGACGTTGTTGTATGTGTGGTACGTTGTGTTGTCAGTGTTGTACTGTGTTGTGGTACGTTGTGTTTCAGTGTGTGGTACGTTGTGTTGCTGTTGTACGTTGTGTTGTCAGTGTGGTACGTGGTTGTGGTGGTTGTCGGTTGTGATTGTGTTGTCATAGTGGCGTTGTGTTGTCAGTGTGTGGTACGTTGTGTTGTCAGTGTGTGGACGTTGTGTTGTCAGTGTGTGGTACGTTGTGTTGTCAGTGTTGTGGTACGTTGTGTTGTCAGTGTAGTGGTACGTTGTGTTGTCAGTGTAGTGGTACGTTGTGTTGTCAGGTAGGCTGTTGTGGTACGTTGTGTTGTCAGTGTGTGGTACGTTGTGTTGTCAGTGTTGTGGTACGTTGTGTTGTGATGTTGTGGTACGTGTGTTGTCAGTGTGTGGTACGTTGTGTTGTCAGTGTTGGTACGTTGTGTTGTCAGTGTTGTGGTACGTTGTGTTGTCAGTGTTGTGGTACGTTGTGTGTCAGTGTGTGGTACGTTGTGTTGTCAGTGTTGTGGTACGTTTGTTGTCAGTGTTGTGGTACGTTGTTGCAGTGTTGTGCAGTTGTCAGTTGTGGTACGTTGTGTTGTCAGTGTTGTGGTACGTTGTGTTGTCAGTGTTGTGGTACGTTGTGTTGTCAGTGTTGTGGGTATGTTGTCAGTGTTGTGGTACGTTGTGTTGTCAGTGTTGGTGTTGGTTGTCAGTGTTGTGGACGGTTGTCAGTGTGTGGTACGTTGTGTTGTCAGTGTTGTGGTACGTTGTGTTGTCAGTGTTGTGTACGTTGTGTTGTCAGTGTTGTGGTACGTTGTGTTGTCAGTGTTGTGGTACGTTGTGTTGTCAGTGTTGTGGACGTTGTGTTGTCAGTGTTGTGGTACGTTGTGTTGTCAGTGTTGTGGTACGTTGTGTTGTCAGTGTTGTGGTACGTTTGTTGTCAGGTTTGGTCAGTGTTGTGGTACGTTGTGTTGTCAGTGTTGTGGATGTTGTGTTGTCAGTGTTGGACGTTGGTGTAGTGTTGTGCAGTTGTGTTGTCAGTGTTGTGGTACGTTGTGTTGTCAGTGTTGTGGTACGTTGTGTTGTCAGTGTTGTGGTACGTTGTGTTGTCAGTGTTGTGGTACGTTGTGTTGTCAGTGTTGTGGTACGTTGTGTTGTCAGTGTTGTGGTACGTTGTGTTGTCAGTGTAGTGGTACGTTGTGTTGTCAGTGTAGTGGTACGTTGTGTTGTCAGTGTTGTGGTACGTTGTGTTGTCAATGTTGTGGTACGTTGTGTTGTCAGTGTTGTGGTACGTTGTGTTGTCAGTGTTGTGGTACGTTGTGTTGTCAATGTTGTGGTACGTTGTGTTGTCAGTGTAGTGGTACGTTGTGTTGTCAGTGTAGTGGTACGTTGTGTTGTCAGTGTAGTGGTACGTTGTGTTGTCAGTGTTGTGGTGTTATCATCAGTGTTGTCAGATGGAGGCATGGCCATTCCCTTTTCCCAGGCGCTGCATGACTCTTACGGGTTTAGTGTTACGAAACGAACCTGATAAACAACAACAACAACAATAATAATAATGATAATAATAATAATAATAATAATAATAATAATAATAATAATAATATTCCGATTTACGAGACTTTGATCTATATTGATTCTTTCTATGTGAAGGATGAGTGAATATATCGTGAGTGAACGAGTAATGGGCTAGACTGAACAAGTAATGGAATAAATAAAAGTAATGTGTAGACTGAAAATAATGGTGAGACTGAACAAGTAATGGGTGAGACTGAACAAGTAATGGGTGAGACTGAACAAGTAATGGGTGAGACTGAACAAGTAATGGGTGAGACTGAGCAAGTAATGGGCTAGACTGAACAAGTAATGGGCTAGACTGAACAAGTAATGGGTGAGACTGAGCAAGTAATGGGCTAGACTGAACAAGTAATGGGTGAAACTGAACAAGTTATGGGTGATACTGAACAAGTAATGGGTGAGACTGAACAAGTAATGGGTTGTTGGGTGAGTGCAATGGGATTGAATAGTTAATTTTAGTTTACTAGTCATACACATTGTCCAATATCCACCCTGCAGTCCATAGACATAAAAAAAAAAAGGCTCCACAAACACACCTAAATGGGTCCAGGAGCTGAGTTTCGTTATTTATTAAAGTGTCAGTGGTATTTTACTGTTGTTGAAAGTTATTGAATATTAACAATAACAACGAGACATTGAAATAATTCTGTCTTATACACAAATAATCCGTACGTAGGGGAATAAAACTGACGACGACGTTTCGGTCCGCCTCGGACGTCACACTAATGGTCCAAGTCGGACCGAAATGTCCTCATAAGTTTAAGTCTCCTATTTGTGGGTTATTTGTGTATTCCAGTCACGGTATTGTGCCTTATATTCTTTAATTCTGTCCTATAGTGGTTACCTGGTATTTACTATACACAAGATGTGTTTAATAAGAGTATATACAAGAAGAGGTGTATACCTTTCAGGATATATACAAGGAGAGTTAAATTTCTATCTTAGGGATTGAAATACTCTTAAGCATTGGGGAGCAGGTGATTTACAGCCTTAACCATTGCACATAAGACGGGCTTAAAAACTGGATATCCCAATCATCCTCAGGTGCTATTCGAGTATAATCCGTCGCAAAGTGCAAAAGAAAGAGGTTGCTATACGAAGGTATATTGAAAGCAGTATGCGACGTAACAGTGGGAGTTGATGTGCTGTGACACATTCCCTGGGAGGCTGAGCTGACAGGAAATGGTGACCATCAGCCAGAATTGCAGGAAAGCTTCTGAAGATAAGTTTGTACTTATCTCAGACATTTTCTGTGGCTTCTTAACCCTGAAAGTGGCTTATCGACTTGTTGCACTATTACTCTCTTCGTTTTCACTTATTTCCACTTTCCCCACTTATGCATAAACCCTCCCTTATACCCATCCTTCACATCTATACTTATTCTCTCCACTTCTGCACAGCCTAGTTATGATTATAATAATATATTACACAGTTATATGATTATAATAATATATTACACAGCCTTGACACTTCTAGCCTCTACGTAAGCACCTGCCTTAGTGTACAGTGCTGAATAATCTACAAGGGATTAGCGAATTTTTAAACGAAAGTTGTGAATAAAGTAATAACAATAATAATAATAATAATAATAATAATAATAATAATAATAATAATAATAATAATAATAATAATAATAGAGGCTTAGAGGGGATCGAAGTCCATTTTTTCAACTCATCAGTCACTTCCTTTCGTTGGTTTCTTGACATATTACATTAACATACGTTCATGGCACCGCTAGGTTTCAGGTTGCTGGTTTACGGTACGTTGTACGTGAATGCCACAAACATCCATGAAGTAACAAGTGTTCTGGCTAAGTGCCAGGTTTCAGGTTGCTGGTTTACGGTACGTTGTACGTGAATGCCACAAACATCCATGAAGTAACAAGTGTTCTGGCTAAGTAATCAGTTAGTTGTCACTGTCTTGAACTGTTTCTCCATGATATTAATTCAGCTTTCCTTAATTACCAGGGCGATGCCATATCATCTCAGCCTTTCCTACTACGTAGGAGTCCCGGGGAAACGTTTATTTTCTCAAATCTGTGATTGTTTCTGTGGTTACAATCATATCTGATTCTTCTTCTCTCGCTCTTTCATTTAACTCGTTGAATTTATCATCATCGCATTCACAGGGGAGCGCTAAACCCATTGGGGTCATGCAACGCTTAGGGGACATGGGAAGGCATTCACACTCGTTTCAAGGAATTGAAACACAGGTCAAATTCCTTAGATCAAGAGCCCCTCACCAGCATCAAGGAACCTCTCCTGGGGGGTGAATTTGTCTGAGATTAATTGTACATATTACATTGATGCGTATTCTTTCATGGTCGATATAAGAATATGAAGGAATCGTTTCTGATTAGCTGTGTGATGGGTTCCAATGCTTTAAACCTAAATACTCAATATATTTTGTGCATATAAGCTACACAATATTACAGACTATATGGCAGTCTCTTGATTTCGAAATTATATTTTGCATTATCATGATCTACCATGAGTAGCGTCGCAGAGACAAAAACAAAACTTAAAATACCTAAATCATATTTTCTTTCTTCAATATGTTAGAAAATTTGTTCAGACTTGTTTTCATCCATTTTTTTCCCAATGCAAGGTGTTCGACAGTTGACTGTACAAGCATTTTAATCATGTATTTTTATGTGTGGTTTATTTAGACGGTGAAAGAGGCTGGACCGAGAGTGATGGGAGAAGACTTAAGCAGTGTGAGGCAGGTGACCTTGAAGGCTTCTGACCCAGAGAGCCTCAGGCTTACGGAAGATGAGTCTCGTTCCTCCAACTGGAAGCGCTGGGGACCTTACCTGAGTGAGCGTCAGTGGGGCACCGTCAGGGAAGATTACTCTCACGACGGTGATAGGTACGAAGGAAGAAGTTTTTCTATATATTTTTAACAAAACTGGATACATCACCCGTGCGGTGCTGCCCTATTTTATAAGACACTCCGCATTGCTGGAACAAATGGCAGCTATGTTTTCCTCTCCCGCTCCATAACACAGGATGGATTTCATCTGGGAGGTTAGGTTAGGTAAGGTTCGTCAGGAAACAGGGCAAGTATTTCCTGACGTGGGTCTTAGTCAGATGATGACCCGCCATTGGACCCGCCATTGGAGCTTTTGGTCATCTGACCGAGACCTTCCGCTGGCTTATCTGGGATGTGATAATGCAATTCGTTAGTAGACTGATGAGGATGCTGCGTTGAGGGGGCGTTGACCCCCGGAACTCTCTCCAGGTAAACATTAGTTTCATATGTGTCGTTCCAGCAGTGCTGGAAATATTCCTATGTGGGAAGATTTCAGCAGAAAATGCGATATATGGCTAAAATAAAACAGACTCTGGTGATAAACGATACGTAGAGTGGAAGAATAAAAGATTAACAAGTGGAAATCTGGATTCAGTAAGAATAAGGATTTAGAAATCAGTTCAGTAATTTTAAAGTTTACAATATTAATCTTCAGTTAATGAAGGTTCGTCAGTATGACAGTTTAAAAGTCTATCACTTGGATTGTTATTAAGGCTGAATTTTACCTGTGCACCACCACTGATTTTTTTTAAAACTAAAATAGGGATTAAGGTATACCTCTGACTGTACATAAACATCTTATACACACACACACGGGACCAGGAGCTAAGATTCGACCCCTGCAAGCACAATTAGGTGAGTACACACACACATCTCTGCTGTGTATTAAGAGTAGGATTTCACAAATATTATTCAAAACATGCAAATATAATTTTTGCTTATTACTTTATTACCAAGAGTTGAGACAAAACACAGTCATATATATTATTGTCAATATAAACCTGTGATTATCATTCACTAAAACATTTATCAATCAGCTATGATGTTGATCTATACCACAAGTAAATAAATTCACATCCAACACTGAAGCATAATTAAGTTTTATTCAATCAAAAACCATTGTTAAATTCAGATCCAGGATGGAGTAAGATGTACTTCAGCTTTCATTTACAATGTGTGGGATTGTGAATAATTTACATATTTATAAATTTTCGCTTGCCTTATTCGGCAAGAAGAACGTTGCTATTTAAGCCAAAATTGCAAGTTTTACCTATTCGGCACGACATGTATATGAAACCCCTTTTGTGAGTTTCAGTTGGTGTTATCTGCCTCACGACGCAGCCAGGTCACGGGCGTACAGGTGGGGAGAAGATGGGTTAGCTGGCTTGTGTGACCGGCAGGCTAGACTCTGCCTCAGCCTGGCTCTCTGGAACACCCGCGACCCCATCCTCAAGGAACGACTCTTCGGTCTCACTGGTCCTCAGGTTAGTCCTTGGCTGGCCACTCTGTCTCGTACTCTTGTACTTGGGTATAAATTCGTACTCTTGTATATTTTTCTTTCCGGTTTTCCTTTATTATAGTTTAGGGAAGAAAAATGGTATAAAACATCCACGCGATGAAAATAAGACATAAATGATGCTAAATACGTTCATTTATTGATAAGGTTTCGCCCACATAATGGAGGGAGGGGGGAGGCTTCAGATCTGTTTATGGTTTGAAAAAAAAACCCACTGAGTGGGCGAAACGTTGTTATTAAAGGATTGCATTATACTACTGCATTTGTGCTTCTTCTTTTCCCCAATTATAGTTTAATCTTTGACAATTGACATGCTGATGCAGTGTTGGTGTTTGTTGACACTCAGGGTAACCACGGGGAGGACGTCAAGGAGCTCTACTACTACCTCGACTCTACACCCACACACTCCTACATGAGCTACCTCTACAAGTACCCCCAGCAGCCTTACCCCTACCACGACCTTGAGGAAAAGAACAGCCAGAGGACAAACCAGGACCCGGAGTACGAACTGGAAGACACTGGTGAGATGGAATAGGAATGAAATCCCTTCACTATACGTGGGATTATGTGTGCTGATGTGTTGTTCATATGTTTTTTTTTTTTTTGGGGGGGAGGGGTCGGGTGAGCAGTGCTGTTTTAATGACTATAGATTTTCCTGCAGGAGTGCTGAATGAGGGTTACTGGGATGTCAATGTCGAGTACGCGAAGGACTCTCCTAACAACCTCCTCATGGAAATAACCACCACTAACCGCGGCTCCAAGACGGAGACAATACATGTACTGCCCACACTGTGGTACGTATCTCCAGTGGTACTTATGCGAGGCATTGCTAGTGGTGCTCCTTATACTGGGTATTTCCAATGGTGCTCCTTATACTGGGTATTACCAATGGTGTGAATAAATGGTTTACAAAACCGACACGTTGATAAATGAGACACTTTAGCAACAATTAGGTATCTTTATTCCGGAAACGGTGCTCCTTATACTAGGTTGCCCATAGCCTGGTTGGCAAAGCTCTCCCTTCACACGCTGAGTGTTAGGGTTCGATTCCATGCAAGGGTAGAAACATTGGGTGTGTTTACTTACATGTAACAAGCAGCTTTCTATATAGTAGTATGTCATTGACGTCAGCTAGGCCTGTATACCTTGTACTTGTAGAAATAAAGATATATTGTGCTCCTCATACTGGGTATTACGAATGGTGCTCCTTATACTGGGTATTACCAATGGTGCTCCTTATACTGGGTATTACGAATGGTGCTCCTTACACTGGGTATTACCAATGATGCTCCTCATACTGGGTATTACCAATGGTGCTCATTATACTGGGTATTACCAATGGTGCTCCTTATACTGGGTATTACCAATGGTGCTCCTTATACTGGGTATTACCAATGATGCTCCTCATACTGGGTATTACCAATGGTGCTCCTTATACTGAGTAATGCCAATGTCATTTTTTCCTCATTGTTCAGTCTTGTTCTCATCATTACCTGGAATCTACCAGCCGTTGATTTTAAGGGTCATCTCCCCTGCGGCTCGGTCTCAGACATGGCCTTCCGTTGCTTAAGTTTCCCCCATGCAAGCTTAGGTTATAACTAAGAAATAACAGACTTCGTACATACTGTAGACCTGTTCAAAAATCGTAAGCGTTCTTGATGTAATAACAGATTCTGAGCACAGCATGACGGGTCTTTTCCACGTCGTGATAATCAAGCCCCAAGTTACGTCAGGTCCTGTCCACGCTGTGGTGGATAAAGGTGCAAAAGGTGCCCATCTGCAACATTTGTAGGTTCCGCTAATTGCAAGGTGGGTAGGTGAGTACAGTTAGGTATTGCGCTTGTCTCGAGATTCATGGACGGAGGATCGAGACTTCACAACTTCTTGCACTGAATGATCCCCCACAAGTTAAGCTCCTCAAATAAAGTATACAAGTGCTTGGTACAGTGTGGTACATCGAAGTCACTGTATATTTCCTGCGACAGTGACAAATCACTGTATATGTCCTGCGACAGTGACAGACTCGCAATAAGAGATTTTTTCGTTTAAATAATTAATAATAATAATTATAATCTTCATTTCTGTAGGTACATGATACAACTTATACAGACCATAGCTGACATCAATGACATAGTATATAGAAAGCCCCTTGTTATGCAGAGCATTTCCCACAAATTAGGTTTTGTCCCCAGAATGCGACCCCACACCAGTCGGCTAACACCCAGGTACCTACTTACTGCTAGGTGAACAAGGACAGCAAGTGTAAGGAAACACGCCCTAATATTTCCACCTGTACCGGGGATCTAACCACGGACCTTAGAGTGCGAACTGAGTGCGCTACCAACCCAGCAATGAGAAGGGAGACATTGAGGATACATTTCGCCAGGAGAAACTGAGCACAGGTGCCTTTACATGCATATATTTTCTCCTTTACCGACTAATAAAAAATAACAAATTACATGGTAGTTCTTGACCCAGTATGGTAGTTCTTGGCCTAGTATGGTAGTTGTTGGCCCAGTATGGTAGTCCTTGGCCTAGTATAGTAGTTGTTGGCCCAGTATGGTAGTCCTTGGCCTAGTATGGTAGTTGTTGGCCCAGTATGGTAGTCCTTGGCCTAGTATGGTAGTTGTTGGCCCAGTATGGTAGTTGCCGGCCCAGTATAGTAGTCCTTGGCCTAGTATGGTAGTCCTTGGCCTAGTATGGTAGTTGTTGGCCCAGTATGGTAGTTCTTGGCCTAGTATGGTAGTCCTTCGCCTAGTATGGTGCTTGCTGGCCCAGTATGGTAGTCCTTGGCCTAGTATGGTAGTTGCTGGCCCAGTATGGTAGTCCTTTGCCTAGTATGGTAGTTGCTGGCCCAGTATAGTAGTCCTTGGCCTAGTATGGTAGTCCTTCGCCTAGTATGGTGCTTGCTGGCCCAGTATGGTAGTCCTTGGACTAGTATGGTAGTTGCTGGCCCAGTATGGTAGTCCTTAACCTAGTATGGTAGTTGCTAAACCAGTATGGTAGTCCATAGCCTAGTATGGTAGTTGCTGGCCCAGTATGGTAGTCCTTGCCTAGTATGGTAGTTGCTGGCCTAGTATGGTAGTTCTTGGCCTAGTATGGTAGTTGCTGGCCCAGTATGGTAGTCCTTGGCTTAGTATGGTAATTGCTGGCCTAGTATGGTAGTTGCTGGCCTAGTATGGTAGTTGCTGGCCCAGTATGGTAGTTGCTGGACCAGTATTGTAGTTGCTGGCCCAGTATGATAGTCCTTGGCCTAGTATGGTAGTTGCTGGCCCAGTATGGTAGTTCCTGGCCCAGTATGGTAGTTGCTGGCCAAGTATAGTAGTCCTTAGCCTAGTATGGTAGTTGCTGGCCCAATATGGTAGTTCCTGGCCCAGTATGGTAGTTCCTGGTCCAGAATGGCAGTTCCTGACCCAGTATAGTAGTCCTTGGCCTAGTAAGGTAGTTGCTGGCCCAGTATGGTAGTTCCTGGCCCAGTAGTCCTTGGTCTAGTATGGTAGTTGTTGGCCCTGTATGGTAGTTCCTGACCCAGTATGGTAGTTAATGGACCAGTATGGTAGTTGCTGGCACAGTATGGTAGTTCCTGGCTCAATATAGTAGTCCTTAGCCAAATATGGTAGTTCCTGGCCCAGTATGGTAGTTCCTGGCCCAGTATGGTAGTCCTTGGCCTAGTATGGTAGTTGCTGGCCCAGTATGGTAGTTCCTGGCCCAGTACGGCAGTTCCTGTCTCAGTATGACAGTTCCTGGCCCAGTATAGTAGTTCTTGGCCAAGTATAGTAGTCCTTGGCCTAGTATGGTAGTTGCTGGCCCAGTATGGTAGTTCCTGGCCCAGTATGGTAGTTTCTGACCCAGTATAGTAGTTCCTGGCCAAGTATAGTAGTCCTTGGCCTAGTAAGGTTGTTGGTGGCCCAGTATGGTAGTTCCTGGCCCAGTAGTCCTTGGCCTAGTATGGTAGTTGTTGGCCTTGTATGGTAGTTCCTGACCCACTATGGTAGTTCCTGGCCCAGTATGGTAGTTGGTGGCCCAGTATTGTAGTCCTTGGCCTAGTATGGTAGTTCTTGGCATAGTATGGTAGTTCCTGGCCCAGAATAATAGTTCCTGGCCTAGTATGGTAGTTCCTGGTCTAATATGGTAGTTCCTGGCCCAGTATGGTAGTTCCTGGCCCAGTATGGTAGTTCCTGGCCCAGAATAATAGTTCCTGGCCTAGTATGGTAGTTGCTGGCCTAGTATGGTAGTTGCTGGCCTAGTATGGTAGTTGCTGGCCTAGTATGGTAGTTCTTGGTCTAGTATGGTAGTTCCTGACCCAGTATAGTAGTCCTTGGCCTAGTAAGGTAGTTGCTGGCCCAGTATGGTAGTTCCTGGCCCAGTAGTCCTTGGCCTAGTATGGTAGTTGTTGGCCCAGTATGGTAGTTTCTGGCCCAGGATGGTAGTTCCTGGCCCAGTATGGTAGTTCATGGTCTAGTATAGTAGTTCCTGGTCCAGTATGGTAGTTCCTGGCCCAAGCCATGGTAGTTTCCAGCCCAAGCCATGGTAGTTCCTAGCCCAACCCGTGGTAGTTCCTAGCCCAAGCCATGGTAGTTACTTCCCCAAGCCATGGTAGTTCCTGGCCCAAGCTATGGTAGTTTCCAGCCCCAGCCATGGTAGTTCCTAGCCCAAGCCATGGTAGCTACCAGCCCAAGCCATGGTAGCTACCAGCCCAAGCCATGGTAGCTACCAACCCAAGCCATGGTAGCTACCAGCCCAAGCCATGATAGTTCCCAGCCCAAGCCATGGTAGCTACCAGCCCAAGCCATGATAGTTCCCAGCCCAAGCCATGGTAGTTTATATTCCTTCATTACTGCTTCTGTTTGTTGCAATGACTCTGTGAAGGTGGCGCCTGAAGCTGAAGGAGAGGCCAGTTTGCCTGATGTTTACCCTTGGTGTGCGTGAGTGTGCGATTGCTAGTCATTCCTCTCACACCAAGGGCACCAGACAGCTGCACCTTGTAATACCACGCTGTTTATTTGTCTTTTAGTTTCCGTGTTGGAAGTTAGGTGGTTTCATGTGGATCTGTGGCCTCGAGAGGTTGACTGTGTAGATTCAAGAGCAGGTTCCTGTTTGATAGTCCTAACGAGTGGCGCAGCTTGATTGGGATTCTGCTGGGTGTTACTGGTAGCATCATGGAGCGCAGATAAAGCACTCTCTCTCACTCTCTCTCTCTCTCTCTCTCTCTCTCTCTCTCTCTCTCTCTCTCTCTTCTCTCTCTCTCTCTAGCTGGATGCTGACTGAAGGTCACATTAACCTAGCTGCCTCCTGGCAGGTTATAAATTAATAAATATCTTTATTTACTACAAGTACATGTACAAGGTATACAGTCCTAGCTGACATCAATGACATTAATATACAGAAAGCCCCTTGTTATGCTGAGCATTTCCCACAAATTAGGTCAGTTTTGTCCCAGGATGAGACCCACACCAGTCCACTAACACCCAGGTACCTATTTTATACTGATTAGGGACGTGCGCGACACGTCCCTAATGTTTTCCAGCCGTACCAGAGATTCGAACTCCGGACCTTATTGTGTAAGCTGAGTGAGCTAGCGATCGAGCTACGGGACACCGTAATAGAAAGATAATAGAAAATAGATAATAGAAAGATAATCTAGTAAAGAAAATAATCTTAGTTGAATAGACTAACTGGGTTTATTCTCGGACGAGTAGATTAGATACAAATTTCTTAATATATCTGTTGCCTATTTTTACCTAGTAGTAAATAGGTACTAGGGCGCTAATAGACTGTTGTGGGTAGGAAAAAAAAGTCATTTTTCCTGACATCTTTGGGTTATTCTATGCAATTTATACTATGTATGATAATTGTACGTATGTGTACCTGTGCCTAATTAAACCGACTTACTCTTATGTCCAGCTTTTTTTTGGGGGTTATCCTACGTAAATTACACTATGTATAATAATTTCACTTACGTGTACCCGTGCCTAAATAAATTCACATCCCGAGTGAATGGTAATATACCTTAAACAAAACTGAGCTGTGAAATTAACCGAGGTACAATAACAGCTGTTAGCCTGTAAACAAAAGTCAGGTCCTGGTACCGAGGTACAATAACAGCTGTTAGCCTGTAAACAAAAGTCAGGTCCTGGTACCGAGGTACAATAACAGCTGTTAGCCTGTAAACAAAAGTCAGGTCCTGGTACCGAGGTACAATAACAGCTGTTAGCCTGTAAACAAAAGTCAGGTCCTGGTACCGAGGTACAATAACAGCTGTTAGCCTGTAAACAAAAGTCAGGTCCTGGTACCGAGGTACAATAACAGCTGTTAGCCTGTAAACAAAAGTCAGGTCCTGGTACCGAGGATATCAAGAAGCCAACTAGAGAAATGCATCTTGCTCGAATGTAGTGGGTTTTTTCCACCAGAGAAGAGTAACATTATAATGTATTTGTAGCATATTGCGTCTTTATTGCGTTGTTCTTATTGATTTTGTTGTGTGGACCTGAATTTGCATGGGAAGAAATACTTTGGCTAAGATTCACGTCAACGTGAGAAGGAAAGAGTACTGTTCTTTTGTTTCTCACTCTCATTCTCTCTCTCTCTCTCTCTCTCTCTCTCTCTCTCTCTCTCTCTCTCTCTCTCTATCTATCTATCGTGATAAATTTAATACAAAATTCTGAGGAAAAACACTTAACTAACATAATATGAACCCAATCTGAAAATAATAATAATATTATTTGTATTATCAATAATAATAATAACTACATTATTATTGTTTAGAGGGAAGCGCTAAACCAATGGGAACAATGAGCCCAGCAGCAAGGCTATACGAAAATTTTTAGGTCACTAAAATTTCTGATTAAAAAACTACTAAATTCAGTTTATTAGGTTGAAATCTGTACACAATGTATGCAATACAAATTTTTACCTACAAATCTATCTTGTGTTCAGGACCTTCAAAGGCTTTAATACAACCCAGCCCTGGCTTATATGGGCCAGTAGGCCTTCTGCAGTGCTCCTCCATTCTTATGTTCTTGTGTGTATCCGTGGCAGGTACCGCAATACATGGGTGTGGGGCTGCACCCACGAGGGTTGTGGTCTTAAACCTAAGCTGGAGGCTGTGGGCGTGGGCGGCGAGGGCGGCGTCAGCTTGGTACGTGGGCGGCATGAGTCTCTAGGAGAGTACATGTGGGCGGTTGACCAGGTAAGTGGAAAAACAGTGTAGCAGGCCTACTGGCCCAAAAATAATTACCCATCCCATTTTCAATGCTTCCCAAGGAATATATTAGCTTTGATAACCCTATTAACTAATATGCAAGTCCCACTCAAATTCAACCCTATCCCACTCATGTATTACACGTGTCTAACCAGTGTGTATGTGGTGAGTACACATGTATTACTGAGTGGATTGTGACCTAATATAACCTAGCAGGTCAGCATGGCAAACTGCCATGTGGTGAACAGTGAACAGTGTGGTGAACAGTGAACAGTGTGGTGAACAGTTCTGTTTTTTTTCTACAGAGTTCGACTAAAGCTTCTCTCCTCTTCACCGAGAATGAGACCAATACGCAAAAGCTCTTCGGTGTGGATAACTACACTCCGTATGTCAAGGACGCTTTCCACCGCTACGTTGTTAACGGTGAGTCTGGCCGTTGTTGTTAGTAGTGTGTAGGCGGTGGGAAGGTGCATGGGGTGGTCTGTGGGCGGTGGGAAGGTGCATGGGATGGTCTGTGGGCGGTGGGAAGGTGCATGGGATGGTCTGTGGGCGGTGGGAATGTGCATGGGATGGTCTGTGGGTGGTGGGAAGGTTATGGCATTTTATTATGAAGACGTATCGCCCTCCAGGAAGTTTATCAATTGAAACGACGAATATCCTAGTGCGCGACACGTCTTCTCATTTAAATACCATAACCTGCACAGCACGTCTTGACTGAAGAATGCGGCCCGCCTGAATTTTTTTTTTTAGCTATGCACAAGTCTAAGGCACTTCAGAAGCATTTAAATTAACACTGTTTTGAAGCAACTTGAGAGAAACAAACACGATATCATTGGAACTCACTCGACCTGCTATATAATCTACTACTGTATACATTTGAACGTCTCTGCTCGTAGCCAAGTCATTATTTCAGAAAAATCTTAGTAAACGATGTACCCTTTTTTTCTCAAGGAGTGGGCGGGACTTAAATACAGACTAACAACTGCTATTCCATACCCCATCCACTGGACCGTGATGTAGGAAGATGGCAATCTTAAGAGCTACATCTGTGCTATATGCTGAGAAGTGTTCTGTAGTTAGGATAAGATAGCGAAACCAAAATTTCTCACTGTATTGGAAATGGGAATTAGACGGTTTGGTTCATCCTGGACCCTTATCAAGTCCAGATAGGATGTGAAATACATTGAATTTTCAAACAGGTGAGAAAGCCGCGGTGAACCCAAGGAAGAGAGGCACTAAGGTGTGTGCACACTACGTGATCACTCTGCAACCTGGAGCCTCCGCCACTGTCAGGTCTCGTCTGTGGCAAGAAGACGAACCCCCAGGGCTGCCTCCCCTACCTAGTCCCCTGCAACACGAGGGGCAGGTCTCCAGTCCCCACTTACAGAAGGGGCAGGTCTTCGGTGAAGCCTTCACCACTATCATGCAACAGAGAAAGCAGGAAGCTGACACTTTCTACAAGCGGGTGCGTTTGATACAAGATTCGGTGATGTGTGAAATGCTTTCATAAATCGTCACTCTAATAAGATAGTGAATATTATTCCTCATATATCAGTTGTAGAAGAGTATGAATCTTGGCAAACACAAATATGTTTAAACATCGCAATTTAAATGTAAACACCGGGTTAAAATTTAGCAAGTTAACGTTGAGATGCTTTATTTACAGGTGTTGGGTGTTAAACTAGGGAGTGAGGAGAGGCTGGTGGCCAGACAGGCGCTGGCTGGGCTCCTCTGGACTAAACAATTCTATCACTACATCGTCAAGGACTGGCTAGGAGGTGACCAGTAAGTCAACTCATAAAGCAAAAACACTGGTAGGAATTATGAAATAAAAACATAACAAAGGAGGAACGCTGCAGTAGGCCTACTGGCCCATACTAGGTAATACCAATGACAGTCTTACACCAGCTCACAAGCAAGGAACACAAGTTCAATCCTGAGTCGGGGGGTAAATGTTGGGAAGCGTTCTGTACACTCATGACCCATGTTTACCTAATAGTAAATAAATTCCTGGGTGTCAGCCGACTTTTCCAGGCGACATCCTGGGGCCAGGGATGATAGTATAACTTAGATAGGAACTTTGAGATTAGTAGAAATACGATAACAGTTCTTTAGTCTATAGATTCAACATTGTAAAAAAAAAAATGTTATCTGCCTTTTTCACGCACTGCCATTTATCAAGCTCTACACTACAGTGATTTAAATAGTAAATAAATCAGGAGGATCTTGAAAGAATGAATATAAATGCTTCGGAAAACCGTCAAGTTGATGAATGGGACACTTGTGCAACACTTGTGCAACACTTGTGCAGCACTTGGGATTCCAAAGTGTTGCATAATTGTTTCATTCATCGACCTTGAAAGAATTTTACTTAATGAATTAGCCTAAAACACTTATTACTGAGATTTTTATTCAGTTCTTCCCCTCCGTCAGACACCAGCCGCCTCCACCAGCATCAAGACGGTCGGGGAGAAACAGTGAGTGGCTTCACCTGTACAACAGAGACGTGATCTCCATGCCAGATAAGTGGGAGTACCCCTGGGTGAGTGACTACCCTCCTGCCCAGGAAGCAACTCCTGTGTACTAGCAATGTACTCGTTCCAAACTTCCTGAACTCGTCATGAACCTTTCATGGATATGAAAATGGTATTCAATACCGACAGGTTGAGAAGACATGTGCAACAGTTAGGTATCTTTATTCTGAAACGTTTCGACTACACAGTAGGCTTCTTCAGTCGAGTAAGGAGAAGAAGTAGAGATGTGAAGACGATGTAATCAGTCTATCACCCTTGAAGACGTAGTTTTGAGGTGGTCAGTCCCTCAGACTAGAGAAGAGCTTTGCTTCATAGTCGGGAACATTGTTCCAGACTATGGAGGATGGACTGATTATATCGTCTTCATATCTCTACTGCTTCTCCTTACTCTTCTGTACTCGACTGAAGAAGCCTACAATGTAGGCGAAACGTTTCGGAATAAGGATACCTAGGTGTTTCAAATGTGTCTTACTCACAAAGCTTTGCTGGTGGGGAATAAAGGTCCTGTCATGGATCGAGGTTGACCAACAGGCAGCAGTCACAAGTGGCGTTCCACAGGGATAAGTTTTAGGGTCATTGTTTTTAATAATATCTATTAATAACCTTGACGAGCTTCTAATGGAACAATCACCATCGACACTGATAATCAGATATATTATTTTGCATTTCAGGAAGCATGTATAACGTTCTTATTTTATAACATTCTAGCTTAAATAACAATATAATATATTTTTAATAAGTCACAAATATTAGACGGTACATTTGCTTGATATGTAGACTTATTTCATTGTATATCTTCACTGTTCTATGTAAATCTTTGTGTATATACATAGATATATAAGTCTCAGTGTATTTTCCCAGAAAAATGCATGTCTCCCAGTGAATGTATACGAGAGTAAAATGTATATGTATATACGTTGCCAGAGTTTTAATGTCCATTTTAGAGATTATAGAATTCTGACCCAGGTGCGGTAAATATATTTAAACCCTAACACAACATTTAGCAACTGAGGCAAAAATTTAACCCTGGTGTGCGGAGTTTGCATTTTTTAGTGA
Organism: Cherax destructor; assembly: GCA_009830355.1. NCBI lineage: Eukaryota > Metazoa > Arthropoda > Malacostraca > Decapoda > Parastacidae > Cherax > Cherax destructor. The sequence continues at coordinate 64,922 of WNWK01008168.1, forward strand.
AATTTTTAATTAGGGCGTTTCGCCCAGGAGTGTAGATAAATGGTTCAGAGAACCGACATGTTGATAAATTAGACACACGTGCAATACTTGGGTATCTATATTGAGGAAACGTTTCGCCACACAGTGGCTTCATCAGTCCTATACAGAGAAGAATGGTGAATATCAGAAGGAGTTTGAGGTAATAAGTCCCTCAGCCTGGAGTCAATGTAATCAGTCCATCAAGACTGAGGGACTGATTACCTCAGCATCTTTTGATCGTTACCATTCTTCTTTGTATTGGACTGATGAAGCCACTGTGTGGCGAAACGTTTCCTCAGTAAAGATACCCAAGTGTTGCATATGTGTCTAATTTATCAACGTTTCGTTCAGGGCTGGGCTTTATCAAACGTCGTGATTCGTAATAAAGATTTCACCGTAAGTATACGTAATATCTCTCACTTCCTGACGACTTGCGCCATCCGCAGTACGCTTCTTGGGACCTGGCTTTCCACACCGTGACCCTGGCAATGGTAGACAGTCACTTCGCAAAGGAACAACTGATGCTTTTCCTCAGAGAGTGGTACATGCACCCCAACGGTCAGATACCAGGTAAGAACGTAAGAAGAAATCCATCCCACTAACAGAATATTTGCCCATCCCATTTTCAACGCTAGCTAAGCAATAAGGTGAGGTAGGTCCTGGACATAACGAACTGCATAAGTTGTGCGTAAGTGTCTTTTTCCACATAAGAAAGGAGGAACACTGCAGCAGGCTTACTGGCCCATACTAGGCAGGTTTTTCTCAAACCCACTAACAAAAATACGAGATGGCCTGAGAGTTTCTGGTATATTTAAAACGCTTTCAGCATTTCCTTCCCGCCATATCTATTTTACCTCGTTATGTCAACATTGCATTGGTTTAATTTAGCAAATATTTTTGCAACAGAGTAAATTGTTTTTAGGTCAACACGGGGAACTCTTTGATGTTATGCTAATTGTTACTGGGAATATAAATAAATGTTTTTCAGTCACTCCATGATCCAATAAAGCCATCCTTTTATTCTATAGGCCTAGCCCTATCTACCTCAATGATCCGAGAGAGTTGTATTCCTACATTTCATAAGCTCATCCCCCCTTACCACAATAATCCGAAAACGGTATCCCCTCCGTCTACCTGAAGGACCCGAGAAAAGTATTCCTCGTGTCCAGTAAGCCCAGCCTCCTCTACCTCAAAACATGCAAAATGAATAGTAAAGAGTGCGGCACAAGTACCGGTAAATATCACCACTGAAGATGTGAAGACAATCACAGGAAGTATGCACAAGGTGTCACAAGGAAACTAATATCTAAATTTTGTCTAGTTTATTACCCAGTTCCTTCCCACTGTGTTATCACATCTATCCTTATTCCCTATCTCTTGCTATTATGTTAATCAATTTTTTTTTATTTAACAGACAATAACTGCTTTTGATTCAATATATTTTTTATGTGATTTTTTTTATATATTAAAAAAATGTGTACTCACCTAGTCGTGGTTGCAGGGGTCGAATCATAGCTCCTGGTTGTAGTTGCAGGGGTATAGTCATAGCTCCTGGTTGTAGTTGCAGGGGTATAGTCATAGCTCCTGGTTGTAGTTGCAGGGGTAGAGTCATAGCTCCTGGCCCCGCCTCGCTCTCTACCTGTATGTGTATGTGTACTCACCCATTTGTGGTTGCGGGGGTCGAGACTCAGCACCTGGCCCCGCCTCTTCACTGACCGCTACTAGGTCCTCTCTCTCCCTGCTCCATGAGCTTTATCATACCTCGTCTTAAAGCAATGTATGGTTCCTATGTGTGTGTGTGTGTTTAGTGAGGTCTTCTCCGGCTGTTACCAACATAAATCATTATGAAAATTACAGGCAAAGAGAATATTATTCCTTGGCACGAGAATACATAACTTTTCCATTGTATATTCTCAATATACGGTACATTATACTGCATTATAGATTCAGTTCGGTATCAGGTGTTATGTACAGTGAGCGCATTATTCAAGAGCCTCCAACAATGACCACTGGTGGCCTCAGTGTGGCAAGAAATATATATCGAAATAAAACACGTAACGGGTGGGGGGTTGAACGTATGGCAAGTGAGTTGTTATTCTTACAGGCGAGTGCGTTAACCACTGGACCACCTGGCTCTAATAAGACTGTATTAATGTTGGTAGAATTACCCACAATATGTTAGGTAAAAGGACCAAGTGCAACTAATGTGACATTTTAGTGTGGCAACGTTTCGCTCTCCAGGAGCGGCTTGATAAACCTCCTGGAGAGCGAAACGTTGCTACAATAAAATGTCACATTAGTTGCACTTGTGTTAAGACGATTTCGTGATGGTTGAGAGAGGGGGAGAGAGAATAAGAAAGTGAGAGAGAGGAGACTATAGAGAAACCTCGAGGATAATTTTCCTATTTTTCTCCTTAATATTTCTTTCTTAATAAACATTCACATTCGTTGATCAAGTGATCTGAGGGTTTCTTGTATTTAACGTAAATATTGTCCCGTTTAACTGTTTTTTTATTTATTGAGTTTTCCTCTTTCATTACGACTATACTTTCCTGTCCAACATATATAAATTCTTCAGGGGTTTATATCGAAATCGCCAATTTCAGCTTCATATTTTACTGATTTCATTATAGTTTTCAGTTTTTTCCCCCACTTTCACAGACTTCTTAATCACTCGCTGATCCTCGTTAACTCAATGTTTTTTTCTGTTTCTTTACTTGCCCTAATCACTCGCTGATCCTCGTTAACTCAATGTTTTTTCCTGGTCACTGTCCATCAGCGTACGAGTTTGCGCTGGGCGACGTAAATCCCCCGGTACACGCCTGGGCCACCATGAACGTGTATCGAGGCAGCGCTGAGTGGGGCCACCGGGACAACAAGTTCCTAGCCAGAGCTTTCCATAAGCTGTCTCTTAATTTCACCTGGTGAGTCGCCCTCAGGTCTCGCTTCTCCCTTACGTGGAGGAACACTGCAGCAGGGATATTAGCCCATACTAGGCAGGTCCTCTCAAAATCAAACCAACTAAACAAAAAATATTTGCCCAGCCCATTTTCAGTGCTACTTTAGGAATAAGCTTTGGCAAGGTTAACTCATGTTCAAAGTTCTACTCAAATCCATCCTCTCTCACTCATGTATTTATGTAGTCTAAAGTTGAAACTACCCAAGGTTTTAGCTTCAATCACCTACTAGGCAGACTGTTCCACTCATCGACTACCCTTTGCTACCCTATACACTATATACTGCAGCAGGCCTACTGACCCATACAAGGCAGGTCCTTACCAAAACCACCCACTCCCACCTTTTTAATATATATCTTCAAACAGGTGTAGTGTCAGATATGTGGAAGATGGCCAATGCAGTTCCGATTTTTAAACCAAGAGACAAGTCGTTACCGTCAAACTACCGCCCAGCAAACCTGACTCTAATTGTAGGCAAATTACTAGAATCAGCTATAGCTGATAACACAAGAAACAATCTTGACAATCACAATCTGATCCATGACACCCAGCATGGATTCACAAGGGGCCGCTCCCGCAGGAGTATTTAGCACTCTAACAGGTGGTAAACGGATCAACAACACTAACTCAGATGATAAATAACCCCTCGAATGATTAGTCTCTCTAACTTCAAATGTAATAATGATGATAGAATTGCTGACAATAACGATAAATTGTAATAATGATGATAGAATTACTGACAATAACGACAAATTGTAATAATGATGATAGAATTACTGACAATAACGACAAATTGTAATAATGATGATAGAATTACTGACAATAACGACAAATTGTAATAATGATGATAGAATTACTGACAATAACGACAAATTGTAAATGATGAGAATACTGACAATATGTGAAAGGACATAAGTCCAACTAATGTGACGTTTTATTGTGGCCAAAATAAAATGTTACATTAGCTGCACTTATGTCCTTTTACTTAATAGCAACGAAGCTCCTGGAGAGCGAAACGTTGCCACAATAAAAATGTCGCATTAGTTACACATGTGTCCTTTTACTTGACAACACAATTCATATGTTGAATTTCACCTGCTACGTTGAGACGTCTCTCCGTTTCAAGCCCATCTACTTTGGAAAAATAGACATATATACAGTTAAATACTCCTTTATAGACTACATTTCGTCCAAACAGTGGGCTTTATCAAAGACCATTGATGTATGAAACTGTAGCAAAGATCACATTATTCTGTATTTGTGTCTATTTTTCCATCGTGTCAGTATTTTATACCATTTACCTTCCTCATCTCTGTCTTTTGAGACTCTCAGGTTGGTGCGCACTCACCTCACACACTGAGGTCCGTGGTTCGATCCCCGGTACGGTGGAAATATTGGGAGAGTGTTTCCTTAAGACACCTGCTGTCCCTGTTCACCTAGCAGTAGATAGTACCTGAGTCGACTGGTGTGGGTTGCATCCTGGGGACAAAACTGACCTAATTTGCCCGAAATGCTCTGCATTACAAGGGGTTTTCTATATACTAGTAGTATGTCATTGATGTCAGCTATGGTCTAAATAAGGTGTATCATGTACTTTTATTATTATTATTATTATTATTATTATTATTATTATTATTATTATTATACGTATTGAGGAGTACGGCAATGAACCGTCTGCTCCAGGTTCTATAGAGGTTCAACTGGCACTCATTTTCCCATGTTTATATTTAATAATGTTTTTTACAGTGGTGCAGTAGTTATGGTATTATTTTTGTTAGTAATGTGCGTTGTGTGTCTAGGTGGGTCAACAGGAAGGACCCCAACGGCAGGAACCTGTTTGGTGGAGGGTTCCTGGGACTCGACAACATTGGTGTGTTCGACAGGTCGCGTCCCCTTCCTGTGGAGGGTCAATTAGAACAGGTACTAGTCTGCAAGCTCTTGATGTTTTAGAGAGAGTGTGTGTGTGAGCCTACGAGGGTGTAGTGTGAGTATGATGGTGTGTATGTGGCTTGTGTGTGGTGTGGAGGTGTGTGTGTGTGTATACTCACCTAATTGTTGTTGCAGGGGTCGATTCATAGCTCCTGGCCCCGCCTCTTCACTGGTCGCTACAAGGTGTGTGTGTGTGTGAAAAATTAAAGATTCCCAACACAGGTAATTGGAATACTAGCAACACATTTACTGTTTCTCAATACCAGGCAGACGGTACTGCATGGATGGCCTTCTTCTGTGTGGTGATGCTGGACATGGCCCTCACCTTAGCCGAGCAGGACCCTGTCTACGAGGACATGGCCTCCAAGTACTTCGAACACTTCATCCTCATTGTGGACGCGATCAACGCCTCGGGTCAAGGGCGAGGTCTCTGGGATGAAGAGGACGGGTTCTATTACGACTATATCCGGAGAAACGACGGCACTTCCATGCCTCTTAAGGTGAGTCAGGCACTTTCAGTCATGTTATCTGCATGTTGTGGGAGCAGTACTGGCCACAATACACATTCCTCGTAGCTCACAAGCGAAGGACTTGGGTTTAATCATGGGCGGGGACGAAACGATGGAGGAAGACATCTTACATAAATATTCCTATGATGTTTTTATATAAGAGTTTTTACAGGGTTAGGTTAAGAGTTCCTGTCTTTATTTACAACCTAAGAGTTGTTACTTCAGCTCTTTGGTAAACCTTCCCTACCTTCCTTATTAAATATTTATTGTTACGAAATATACAAATAGGGAACATGATGGTAGAGAAGCCATCTATTTCAGAAATGGTGCCTACGTCTTTTCTTAGTAATGTTGTACCACTTAATCTGCATGTTGCAGTAAAGAGAAGTAGGTCCATGCAAGTATGATCACAGGAAGCGCCTTTGCAAAGGCACTTCATGTGATCGTATTTGCTTGGACTTCCTCCTCTGTTCTGCAACATTGCAAACTCCTGATGTGTTGATTGCATCACGAAAGGCCTAGAGGTTTATTCAACTTCCCGCGTGGTTGTTTTGTACGTTACACATCAGTACCGGTCCCAGCAGTGATCCTTGTGGAACCCCTGGCGTTACACAACAGTACCGTCCCGAACAGTACTCTTTGTGGAACCCCGGCAGTTCCTTTCCGATATCTTTCGAACAGTCACTCGTTTTTTTTCCTTCCTGTTAAGTATCCCTTATTCCATATTATTATAATCCTATTATTATTATTATTATAACTAAGCGCTAAACCCACAAGGGTCATATTGCGTTGCCCCTCTATCCATAGTTGCTCATTTTCCTCTAATCAATAAATATGATATTCTGGGATTGTTTACATGAAATTGAAAGTGTTTAACACAAGGTTTTTATTCTAATTGTATTTTCACGTTTTTTTTAGATGCTTAATAAAAATTAACAGTGTTTTTGAGTGTCTATAGTTTAAAGTGTGAATTAATATGGGTATCTAATTATCTGTATTCATTTTGATGTGTGTGTGTGTGTGCTTTGTTCCCACAGGTGCGGTCGGTGGTGGACTGGTACCTATGTTCGCTGTACTGGTACTGGCGAAGGAGGAGCTACGATCACTCTCAGGGTTCTACAAGAGGACCAAGTGGTTCATTAAGAACCGTCCTGACCTCGCCTCCAGGGTAGGTCGTCCTCCTTCATATTTATTAGTATTATATACGTGAAAAATGCAATGTGTCTCCACTAATAACCTGCCCTGGTTCTCTACTAACAACTCTCCCTGGCTCTCTACTAACAACTCTCCCTGGCTCTTTACTAACAACTTTCCCTGGCTCTTTACTAACAACTTTCCCTGGGTCTCTACTAACAACTTACCCTAGCTCTTTACTAACAACTTTCCCTGGCTCTCTACTAACAACTTTCCCTGGTTCTCTACTAACAACTCTCTTCTGGTTCTCTACTAACAACTACCCCTGACCCTCTACTTGAAAACCTTCTGTTTATTTACCCCGCTGCCCTAATTCTTACCTTTCTACCAGCATTTTCCCTTGCCTAACTACTAAAAAAATGTTCTTGCATCTTTATTATATACTTTCTACTTCTAGAAAGTATCTAATACTCTAGAAAGTATCTAGATACTTTCTATTTTCACAAAAAACTTAATCTGCTTCTCTGTAACTTTCCATATCACTGCAGCAACTTCCCTGTCCCCTAGGCAACTTTCCTGTCCCTCAGACAACTTCCCCTGCTTCTTCGCACAACTCCATCTTGCAGGTGACCTTCCTGAGCGAGGAAGGGTCAGACAGGATGCTGCTGGCGGTACCCACGAAGGAGCAACTGCTGCGCCTCCTTCGTTACCTTCTGGATGAGGAAGAATTCCTCTCCCCTCATGGCATCAGGTCCCTCTCCAAGGTACACAAGGTAAGTAATTCACTCTACAAGGTACACGAGGTAAAGTAGTCCCGTGTCCAAGATTCACATAGTAAGATAGGTCTCTGTTCAATATACACAAATTAAAGCAGGTCCCTCCCCAAGACACACGAGATAGGGCCCTCCCCAAGACACACGAGATAGGGCCCTCCCCAAGACACACGAAGTAGGTCCCTACTTTTGCGCTGAAGAACCTCGCACGAATTTTGAACCTCATTTATAAGAAGGAATTATTACATTGATGGTACACAACGACGATAAGTTGTTGAATAAGACATGTGCAACACCTGGGTATTTTTACTGATGAAGCCAAGCAATGACTTCTTTAGTCCAATACGGAGAATATAAACTGGAGACAGTGGAAGAAGTGGTAATTTTGAGATGTTCAGTCCCTTAGGCTTGATAAAAGGTATCCAGTCCCTTGGGTTTGATAGAAGGTATCCAGTGCCTTGGGTTTGGTTGAAGGTATCCAGTCCCTTAGGCTTGGTAGAAGGTATCCAGTCCCTTAGGCTTGGTAGAAGGTATCCAGTCCCTTAGGCTTGGTAGAAGGTATCCAGTCCCTTAGGCTTGGTAGAAGGTATCCAGTCCCTTAGGCTTGGTAGAAGGTATCCAGTCCCTTGGGTTTGATAGGTGTTCAGTCCCTTCACTTTAATAATTGTAAATCTCCAGATGCACAAGAATGGAGACACACTGTGTCAGTATACAAGTGGAACAATAAAGGAATAACTTAGTCTCTCTCACTTGACTGCCATTCTTCCCTATTCCTCTTCGGTAGGATTCACCTTTCGTGCTGGAGGTGGGAGGAGCGAGGCACGAGGTGTCTTATGTTCCTGGGGAGTCGAACACGCATCTCTTCGGCGGTAACTCCAACTGGCGTGGTCCAATCTGGGTCCCAATGAACTTCCTCATCATCACTTCCCTCAAGAGGTCAGTGTCAGGGTGTTCAGTGCTGTTTACCAGCGAGGTAGAACCTCAGACTGGAGGTAAATATTTAAATATGTAAGTGTAATAAATCGTTTGAGCGATTTAAACATGTTGAACAAGTCTCAATGATGAAATAAGTTCAAGACGTCTTTCGCACTGATGTCAAGCCTTCTTCAGGAGCTTGTGATATAAGGAAATTGCAGCCACCCATGTGTGTGTGTGTGTGTGTGTGTGTAAAATTCACAATTTTCGAGAAAATTTGAGTATCAAAACACGATTCAGAAATGGGAAAATAGTCGGCAAAAGGTTTCCGCAATAAATAAGAATGCATCAACAGCGCCATAAGAAAAAATCAGGAAAAAAATAGGCAAAGAATCACTTTTAGCTTTGGCCTGGGATGTAAGAGTAACGCAGGAGGCTGGATCCTCGATCCTTTATTATATTCCCTGGTGAGTACTGAATCCTTAGGATTTAGAAAGTGCTTGTGGAATGGGATTCAATGAGATTTGACTTTAGGTACTGTGCACACTGTCCATACGGGAGTACAGTGTCATGACCCAGCTATGGCATCGGATCAGTGGTACGTAGAGTTTGTAGAATCATTCCATAACGCCTGACCAGCACAGTAGGCACTACCATAACCATGGCTTTCCCACAGGTACCATTACTTTTACGGAGACGCGCTGAGAGTGGAGTGTCCGGTGAGGTCCGGCCAGATGCTGACCCTCGAGCAAGTGTCCATCTTCCTCGCCAGACACGTGGTCTCTCTCTTCCTGCCTGGTCCTGACGGCGCCAGACCCTGCCATGGTAGGTCTTCTGTTGGTATATACACAGGGTATATACCAGCAGAGTTTACTTTAAGCCATATATTAGTGATCAAAGTGTGATTCACTGGTGGTGAACAGGTGAGACGAAATCTTAATGAACATTATGTGGTGGATGATCTATAAACTTAACATAATCATCATAACTTAACATATCCAACATAAACCACGGAATGGTTTGGGATTGAACTCGTGGCAAGTAGGCTCAATCTTCACCTGTTCCGTGGTTTGTTTGCAATGGCGTTATTACGATATTCAACATAACCTAAATATCCAAAATAACCTAATATATCCATTGTAACTTATCACAACAAATGGGTAACACCCAGTAACCTATTTCATGTTTAGTGAACATGGGGAAACAGTCGTAAAGATAATTGCCTATAGGTCTATTCCCTCCCTGGAATCACACCCAATTCCTTTCGCTCGTGAGCTGAACACATTACAATCAAAATTTCACCGAGGTACCGCTGGGACCTCGGTGATATTTCAGGAAATTGCTTAGTGTGATTTCAATTATTTTTACTGGAGCGTAAATTTTAAAACTATTACAAAGTTACCGTTTATATTTAATAGCTGAGTGTTTGTACTAATGTTTCTTTTTTTGATGGATTTTAATAACCCGAGAAATGTGTGTTTAAGTGAGAAAGCTTGTATGCTATTCTCCCTCTCTTGTTCCCGTCCCTTTCCCCATATAAACTGGCTTCCTTATTCTTTTCCGTCAGTGTGACTTTGCAAATGGTCCAAGTCGGACCGAAACGTCGTCGTAAGTTTCTCTCTCCTATGTACGGGTTATTTATGTAATGCTATTGTTTACTGTGTTGAGAACTGAGCACTGATGCTGGTCAAGGTCTCTTAACCTAAGAAAGATTATTCATTGTATACATTTAATAGTGACAGGTTGATGCATGAGGCACCTGTGCAACATTTCCGTCTCATTGTTGAAACGTTCCGCTTGCAGAACAGACTTTCAGTCCAATATAACATTAGAGACAGCAGTAGTTTTGACGATCAGTCCCTGAGCCTTGATATGTTGCTCGAGGGACTGACCACCTACTACCAAAGGCTGGAGGACTGATGTAAAAAAAATGTCACTTCTACTGTCTACGGTCATGTTTCTTATTGATTCAACTCAAACCCAGATGTTGTGAGACTCATGCATGTCAGTGACAATGGACGGAAGTTTGGTGTTTCCTGTCTGGCCTGTCTTAGATACTGGGACACAGTTTCCTGTCTTACTCACCGCTGTCAGTTGATGTCAAATGAATTCATGTAGACTCACGAAATTGTAATGCAAACAAACCACGGTACGGGTGGGGATTGAACTCGCGGCGGGTGAGTCGTTAAACTCCAGGCCAGCGCGTAAGCCACTGGGCCAGCTGTCTACAATAAGATTCATTTAACTTGGTATATAAATATAGGAGTATAGGTATATAAATATAAGTGTATAAATATACCAAGTTAAATGAGTCTTATTTTAGCCAGCAGGCCCAGTGGTTAGCGCACTGGCTTGAAGTTTTACGACTCATTAGCCGCGAGTTCATTCCCCACCTGTACCGTGGTTATAATTCATGTAGACTTTATCTAGCTGTGTACACAGTGTGTAATCCCATATATGTACTCGTCTATATGTTGATGCAGGGGACGAGTCTCATCTCCTGGCCCCGCCTCTTCGCTGGTGGCTACTAGGTCCACTATCTCCATGTTCCAAAAGCTTTACCCTACCTCTTCTTAAAGCTACGTAAGGATCCTGCCTCCACTACATCACTCCAGATTGTTGCACTTCCTGGCAACTCTAAGGCTGAAGAAGTACTTCCTAACATCCCTGTGACCCATCTGATTTTTCAACTTCCAACTTAACCTCTCCTTGTAGGACCCCTTAGCTCCGGGACTAGTCTTGTTGCAAACCTTTGTGTGTGTGTGTGTGTGTGTGTGTGTGTGTGTGTGTGTATGTGTGTGTGTGTATGAGTGTATGTGTGTATGTGTGTGTGTGTGTGTGTATGTATGTGTATGTGTGTACTCACCTAATTGTACTCACCTAATTGTGGTTGCAGGGGCCGAGACTCAGCTCCTGGCCCCGCCTCTTCGCTGCCTGCTACTGGGTCTCTGCTCTCCCTGCTCCATGAGCTTTATCATACCTCGTCTTAAAACTGTGTATGGTTCCTGCCTCCACTATATCTTTCTCTAGACTATTCCACTTCCTGACTACTCTGTGGCTGAAGAAATGCTTCCTAACATCCCTTTGACTCATCTGAGTCTTCAGCTTCCAGTTGTGTCCCCTTGTTTCTGTGTTCCCTCTCTGGAACATCCTGTCACTGTCTACCTTGTCGATTCCCCGCAGTATTTTGTATGTCGTTATCATGTCTTCTCTGACCCTTCTTTCCTCCAGTGTTGTTAGTCCTATTTACCTCAACCTTTCTTCATAGGACAGACCCCTGAGTTGTGGAACTAACCTTGTCGCAAACCTTTGCACTTTCTCTAGTTTCCTTACGTGCTTGACCAGGTGTAGGTTCCAGACTGGTGCTCCATACTCTAGTATGGGCCTGACGTACACGGTGTACAGTGTCTTGAACGATTCCTTGTTAAGGTAACGGAACGCTAATCTTAGGTTTGCCAGTCGCCCATATGCTGCCGCAGTTATCTGGTTGATGTGTGCCTCCGGAGACGTGTTTGGCGTTATACTCACTCCAAGGTCTTTCTCCTTTGCCGAGGTTTGTAGCCTTTGTCCGTGTGTGTGTGTGTGTGTGTGTGTGTATGTGTGTGTGTGTGTGTGTATGTGTGTATGTGTGTGTGTGTGTGTGTGTGTGTGTGTGTATGTGTGTGTGTGTGTGTGTGTGTGTGTATGTATGTGTGTGTGTGTGTGTGTGTGTGTGTATGTATGTGTGTGTGTGTGTGTGTGTGTATGTGTGTGTGTGTGTGTATGTGTGTTACACCGCCAAACAAAAACCCCGTATTGCAATTTTGCTGTTGGTTAATTACTTTGAACGAGACTGGCGCTATTAAACAGTCCTAATAACAGGTCTGTGTTGGCTGTTGTTCTAACAACAGCCAAGTTAAATGGCTGTTGTGTGTGATGGCGCTGAAGGTAATTTTCTACCTGGCTCACCTTTATATTGACGAGAAGCGCTAAACCTGTAGGGGGTTATACGTCACCTGAGGGTGGTAGACCCGAACCATTATTATTACATTATTGGGGGGCGCTAAACCAGTATGGGGTCAAACGTCACCTGTGGGAGGTAGACCCGAAACATAATGATTATTAAATTAATGGGGAGAACTACAGGCTCTATGCAAGGAATGGGAACACAGGTCCAGCTTCTTGGATCAAGAGCCTTCACCGGCATCAACGAACCTTCTTGAAGAGGATCCGGTTAAGAGTAACTTTAGTGCTCTGGATCAAGAGCCCTTCACCGGCATCAAGGAACCTCCCTTAAGATCCGGTCAAGAGAAGAGCAACTTTAATGCTAAGGTATCAAGGAACATTCCTTGATACGTAAGGTATCAAGGAACGTTCCTTGATAGGTAACGTTTTATATACTCTCTATAGTAACTCCTTGGATACTATATTTACGTTACCAAAAGTTAACAACGAACACACTGCTTGTTATACTACCAAATAATAATAAATACTAACGCTGGAGGGGACTGACCACCTCAAACCACGTCTTCAATAGCGATGGACTGATTACAGCGTCTCTACATCTCTACTGCTTCTCTTGCCTCCTCTGACGGACTGATTACATTATCTTTATTTCACTACTACTGCTGCCTCTATATCTGACTGAAGAAGCCTACTGTGTGGGCGAAACGTTTCGGAGTAAAGGTACCTAACTGTTGCACATGTGTCTTACTTATCAACTAACACTGGCGGTATCAAATAACGTTGGAGTTATCAAATAACGTTGGAGTTATCAAATAACGTTGGAGTTATCAAATAACGCTGGAGTTATCAAATGACGCTGGAGTTATCAAATAACGCTGGAGTTATCAAATAACGCTGGAGTTATCAAATAACGTTGGAGTTATCAAATAACGCTGGAGTTATCAAATGACGCTGGAGTTATCAAATAACGCTGGAGTTATCAAATAACGTTGGAGTTATCAAATAACGCTGGAGTTATCAAATGACGCTGGAGTTATCAAATAACGCTGGAGTTATCAAATAACGCTGGAGTTATCAAATAACGCTGGAGTTATCAAATAACGCTGGAGTTATCAAATAACGCTGGAGTTATCAAATAACGCTGGAGTTATCAAATAACGCTGGAGTTATCAAATAACGCTGGAGTTATCAAATAACGCTGGAGTTATCAATTAACGCTGGCGTTATCAACGCTGGAGTTATCAACTAACCCTGGCGTTATCAACTAACCCTGGCGTTATCAACTAACCCTGGCGTTATCAACTAACCCTGGCGTTATCAACTAACCCTGGCGTTATCAACTAACGTATCAGTTACTAAAGTTGACAAGCCAAAGCAATTTCCATGTCTTTACGGAGGCAAAGTAAAAAATTTCTTTACCTATTTGCACAAGTCCGTAATTCACGAGACTTGTAAAGAGCGGCAGGAATGACTAAGTTAATTCAGTGATCACTCCATGTTTGCTAATTCTCTTTTAATTAAAGCGGTTGATTGGTTTAATGCGCAGTTATTACCTGGATGAGTTGAGTAATGGGGAAGTCCTGTCAGTAAGAGCGTGTTATTAAAATGTTAGTGTGTGTGTGTGTGTGTATGTACTCACCTAATTGTGGTTGCAGGGGTCGAGACTCAGCTCCTGGCCCCGCCTCTTCGCTGTCTGCTACTGGGTCTCTGCTCTCCCTGCTCCATGAGCTTTATCATACCTTGTCTTAAAACTATGTATGGTTCCTGCCTCCACTATATCTTTCTCTAGTCCATTCCACTTCCTGACTACTCTGTGGCTGAAGAAATGTTTCCTGACATCCCTTTGACTCATCTGAGTCTTCAGCTTCCAGTTGTGTCCCCTTGTTTCTGTGTTCCCTCTCTGGAACATCCTGTCACTGTCTACCTTGTCGATTCCCCGCAGTATTTTGTATGTCGTTATCATGTCTCCTCTGACCCTTCTTTCCTCCAGTGTTGTTAGTCCTATTTCCCTCAGCCTTTCTTCATAAGACAGACCCCTGAGTTGTGGAACTAACCTTGTCGCAAACCTTTGCACTTTCTCTAGTTTCTTTACGTGCTTGACCAGGTGTGGGTTCCAGACTGGTGCTGCATATTCTAGTATGGGCCTGACGTACACGGTATACAGTGTCTTGAACGATTCCTTGTTAAGGTAACGGAACGCTAATCTTAGGTTTGCCAGTCGCCCATATGCTGCCGCAGTTATCTGGTTGATGTGTGCCTCCGGAGACGTGTGTGTGTGTGATGAGAGCGTTACGCCAGTCGTACGCGCGAGGCCACAAACGTATAGACGCACAAGCGTATAGAATTTCGGACGCACAACCGCATGTGTATATAGACGCATGTAAATATATACGCACAGACGTACATACGCATACACAAATACATAAAGGAATACAATATATATATATATATATATATATATATATATATATATATATATATATATATATATATATATATATATATATATATATATATATATATATATATAACAAAAAAGGCACAATACCGTGACTGGAACAATACACACACAACCGCACATAGAAGAGAGAGCTTGACGACGTTTCGGTCCAAGTCGGACCGAAACGTAGTCGTAAGCTCCTCTTCTATGTGCGGTTGTGTGTGTATATATACAAAACAACCACTGAGTAGAATGATAGCTCTAGGCCTTTCGTGTTGCAATCAACATATCATCAGGAGCTTGCAAAATTGCAGAAAAGAGGATGTCCAAGCAAGTACAGTCCCAAAGGACGTCTTCACTGGAGTGAGTGAGGGAGTGAGTGAGGGAGTGAGTGAGGGAGTGAGGGAGAGAGAAGTGTACAGGAAGTGCCGGTTGAATAAGTGTGGCTGTCTTCCTTATTACAGATGACTCCCTCTTTAAATGAGTTCATTTTAATGAGCCCCGTTTCCTTTACATAACTTTTAGAAGTCTCCCCTTTAAATGTTACCGTTTTCTCGTCACTTTAAATGGACACGCTGTCCCATGGGTGGCTACCCCATAATTGCCAGTGACTTCTATATCACTGACAATATATTTATGCATGTAAAGTTACTAATATCATAGCAGAATATGACTGTATGTTTTATTATTGCCACGTTAATTTCGTTTAGGCTACTACAATATCAATGCTTGTGGGATTTTTCTAATGCTATAATATTCATCCTTCTGGCTATGGGCACTAGTATGCCTAGGGGCACTTCCTGTACCCTTCTCTCTCTCTCTCTCTCTCTCTCTCTCTCTCTCTCTCTCTCTCTCTCTCTCTCTCACTCCAGTGAAGACGTCCTTTGGGAACGTACTTGCTTGGACATCCTCCTATTTTCTGCAATTTTGCAAGCTCCTGATGATGTGTTGATTGCAGCACGAAAGGTCTAGAGCTATCATTCTACTTCCCCGTGGTTGTTTTGCATCCTGTATCACTAGGTTTGCGATTATATATATATATATATATATATATATATATATATATATATATATATATATATATATATATATATATATATATATATATATATTATAGGTAGTAGGTTGGTAGACAGCAACCACCCAGGGAGGTACTACCGTCCTGCCAGGTGACTGTGAAACAGAAACCTGAAACTGTTTTACATGATGGTAGGATTGCTGGTGTCTTTTTCTGTCTCATAAACACGCTGGATAACAGGTATATCTAGCTACTTCTACTTACACTTTAGGTCACACTACACTGGCATAAAATGCATATATATACATACACACATCTAGGTTTTTCTTCTTTTCTTAATAGCTCTTGTTCTTTTTATTTTCTCTATTGTCCATGGGGAAGTGGAAAAGAATCTTTCCTCCGTAAGCCATGCGTGTCGTATGAGGCGACTAAGATGCCGGGAGCAATGGGCTAGTAACCCCTTCTCCTGTACAAATCTACTAAAAACGAGAAGAAGAAAAACTTTATAAAATTGGGTTGTCTGAATGTGCGTGGATGTAGTGCGGATGATAAGAAAGAGATGATTGCCGATGTTATGAATGAAAAGAAGTTGGATGTCCTGGCCTAAGCGAAACAAAGCTGAAGGGGGTAGGCGAGTTTCAGTGGGGAGAAATAAATGGGATTAAGTCAGGAGTATCTGAGAGAGTTAGAGCTAAGGAAGGGGTAGCAATAATGTTGAAGGATCAGTTATGGAAGGAAAAGAGGAATATAAATGTGTAAATTCAAGGATTATGTGGATTAAAATAAGGGTCGGATGCGAAAAGTGGGTCATAATAAGCGTGTATGCACCTGGAGAAGAGAGGAGTGTAGAGGAGAGAGAGATTTTGGGAGATGTTAAGCGAATGTATAGGAACTTTTGAACCAAATGAGAGAGTAATTGTGGTAGGGGACCTAAATGCTAAAGTGGGAGAAACATGCAGAGAGGGTGTAGTAGGTAAGTTTGGGGTGCCAGGTGTAAATGATAATGGGAGCCCTTTGATTGAACTTTGTATAGAAAGGGGTTTAGTTATAGGTAATACATATTTTAAGAAAAAGAGGATAAATAAGTATACAAGATATGATGTAGGGCGTAATGACAGTAGTTTGTTGGACTATGTATTGGTAGATAAAAGACTGTTGAGTAGACTTCAGGATGTACATGTTTATAGAGGGCTACAGATATATCAGATCACTTTTTAGTTATAGCTACAGTGGGAGTAAAGGTAGATGGGATACAAGGAAAATAGAATCAGTAAGTAAAGAGAGGTGAAGGTTTATAAACTAAAAGAGGAGGCAGTTAGGGTAAGATATAAACAACTATTGGAGGATAGATGGGCTAGTAAGAGTGTAGGCAATGGGGTCGAAAATGTATGGGGTAGATTTAAAAATGTAGTGTTAGAGTGTTCAGCAGAAGTTTGTGGTTACAGGCGAGTGGGTGCGGAGGGAAGAGGAGCGATTGGTGGAATGATGATGTAAAAGAGAGTAGTAAGGGAGAAAAGTTAGCATATGAGAGGTTTTTACAAAGTAGAAGTGATGCAAGGAGGGAAGAGTATATGGAGAGAAAAGAGAGGTTAAAAGAGTGGTGAAGCAATGTAAAAAGAGAGCAGATGAGAGTGGGTGAGATGTTATCAGCAAATTTTGTTGAAAATAAGAAAAGTTTTGGAATGAGATTAATAAGTTGAGGAAGCCTAGAGAACAAATGGATTTGACAGTTAAAAATAGGAGAGGAGAGTTATTAAATGGAGAGTTAGAGATATCGGGAAGATGGAGAGAATATTTTGAGGATTTGTTAAATGTTGATGAAGACAGGGAAGCTGTGATTTCGTGTGTAGGGCAAGGAGGAATAACATCTTGTAGGAGTGTGGAAGAGCCAGTTGTGGGTGTAGGGGAAGTTCGTGAGGCAGTGGGTAGAATGAAAGGGGTAAGGCAGCTGGGATTGATGGGATAAAGATAGAAATGTTAAAAGCAGGTGGGGATATAATTTTGGAGTGGTTGGTGCTATTATTTAATAAATGTATGGAAGAGGGTAAGGTACCTAGGGATTGGCAGAGAGCGTGTATTGTTCCTTTGTATAAAGGCAAAGGGGACAAAAGAGAGTGCAAAAATTATAGGGGAATAAGTCTGTTGAGTGTACCTGGTAAAGTGTATGGTAGAGTTATTATTGAAAGAATTAAGAGTAAAACAGAAAGCAGGATAGCAGATGAACAAGGGGCTTTAGGAAAGGTAGGGGTGTGTAGACCAAGTGTTTACAGTGAAACATATAGGTGAACAGTATTTGGATAAGGGTAAAGATGTTTTTGTGGCATTTATGGATTTGGAAAAGGCGTATGATAGGGTAGATAGGGGGCAATGTGGCAGATGTTGCAGGTGTATGGAATAGGAGGAAGGTTACTGAAAGCAGTGAAGAGTTTTATGAGGATAGTGAGGCTCAGGTTAGAGTGTGTAGGAGGAAGGGACTATTTCCCAGTAAAAGTGGGCCTTGACAAGGATGTGTGATGTCACCGTGGTTGTTCAATATATTTATAGATGGGGTTGTAAGAGAAGTGAATGCGAGGGTCTTGGCAAGAGGTGTTGGGCTAAAAGATAAAGAAGCAAATACAAAGTGGGAGTTGTCACAGTTGCTTTTTGCTGATGACACTGTGCTTTGGGAGATTCTGAAGAGAAGCTGCAGAGGTTGGTGGATGAATTTGGTAGGGTGTGTAAAAGAAGAAAATTGAAAGTGAATATAGGAAAGAGTAAGGTGATGAGGATAACAAAAAGAATAGGTGACGAAAGATTGGATATCAGATTGGAGGGAGAGAGTATGGAGGAGGTGAATGTATTCAGATATTTGGGAGTGGACATGTCGGCGGATGGGTCTATGAAGGATGAGGTGAATCATAGAATTGATGAGGGAAAAGGGTGAGTGGAGCACTTCGGAGTCTGTGGAGACAAAGAACCTTGTCCATGGAAGTAAAGAGGAATGTATAGAGTATAGTTATACCAACGCTCTTATATGGGTGTGAAGCATGGGTGATGAATGTTGCAACGAGGAGAAGGCTGGAGGCAGTGGAGATGTCATGTCTGAGGTCAATGTGTGGTGTGAATATAATGCAGAGAATTCGGAGTTTGGAAATTAGGAGGAGGTGCGGGATTACCAAAACGATTGTCCAGAGAGCTGAGGAGGGGTTGTTGAGGTGGTTTGGACATGTAGAGAGAATGGAACGAGACAGAGTGACTTCGAGAGTGTATAAATCTGTAGTGGAGGGAAGGCGGGGTAGGGGTCGGCCTAGGAAAGGTTGGAGGGAGGGTAAAGGAAGTTTTGTGTGCGAGGGCTTGGATTTCCAGCAAGCATTGTGAGCGTATTTGATAGGAGTGAATGGAGGCATATGGTTTTAATACTTGACGTGCTGTTGGAGTGTGAGCAAAGTAACATTTATGAAGGATTCAGGAAACCGGCAGGCCGGACTTGAGTTCTGGAGATGGGAAGTACAGTGCCGGCACTCTGAAGGAGGGTGTAAATGTTGCAGTTTTATAACTGTAGTGTAAAGCACCCTTCTGGCAAGACAGTGATGGAGTGAATGATGATGAAAGTTTTCTTTTCGGGCCACCTGCCTTGGTGGGAATCGGCCGATGTGTTAATAAAAAAAAAAAAAAATATATATATATATATATAAATCACAGTGTGACTTTGTAAATAGTCACAAGTCGGACCAGATGTCGTGGTAAGCTCCTCTCTACTCTGTGCGGGTTGTGTTATATATTATTATTTAAGCCTTACAAGTTGAAACACCTAATTAGCCTGTTTGAAAATCAGTTAGATACTAGGAATAAGGTATTAAATTTAACATTAAAGAGAGGATCAGATCACACTAACATTAATGTTAGCTATACAAGAAATCACTTCCCCTCCCTTTCTGAAAATAACAAAAAAAAAGACAATACCGTGACTGGAACAATACACACACAACCCGCACATAGAAGAGAGGAGCTTACGACGACGTTTCGGTCCGACTTGGACCATTTACAAAGTCACACTGACAAAAAGAAGAGAAGGAGGGTGTAAATATAGAGGCCAGCAGACAGGGACGGGAACAAGAGAGTGGTGGAGGAGTAATAGTGGTAGTAGTAGTGGTAGTAGTAGTGGTAGTAGTAGTGGTAGTAGTAGTGGTAGTAGTAGTGGTAGTAGTAGTGGTAGTAGTAGTGGTAGTAGTAGTGGTAGTAGTAGTGGTAGTAGTAGTAGTGGTAGTGGAGTCAGGAAAGAGGAGCACTGTAAGGGAGGTAGCGGCCCACATAGGGTAGGAGCAATAACAAAGAGGGGGTAAAAAATAATAATAATAAAGGACAAATACAAGGCAAAATAAAGAAAACCCAGAGGAGAAAGAAGAAAGAGGAAGAGGGAGAAGGGGAATGGACAAAGTCGGATTATTTATGTATACCTCCCTTTCTGCATATACACGTAGACACAAACTTCCTTACACATGTACACATAGACGAATGTACAAATTGGATGTAGAGTAGTACATGCCAGAGTGCTATATGCTTGCTACAGAAGGGTCCTCGAAGGCAGAGCTGTAACAGTCAGCATTTGTTAGTGGTGGCAGTGTTAGATGACCTGACCAGCAGAGCGACGTGGATAGCAGGGAGAAAAATGGGTAATGGTGTAGGGAGGTGAAACGTGATGGAAGAGGGATGGAAGGAGGAAGAAGGGGCAAGAGGAGGGAGGAGAGGGGGAGGGAGATGTGGAGAATGAAACTGGAGGATGGGAAAGAAGAGGACAGAAGGAGGAAGATAAATGACAGATAAGTGAGGGAGTGAAAGAGAGGTGAGATGACCATGGACTTTATCTTAACATGACCCTGGACTGTCCTAACATGACCATGGACAATCTTAACATGACCCTGGACTGTCTTAACATGACTCTGTACTGTCCTAACAAGATACTGCGTTGTAATGTTGCTGTAACTATGACATATGCGAGGCTGGTGATCCTAAGCACCAGGCTTTACCGGGTATTACGGCTCACGTCTTGAGCCAAGTCTTGCATTATGAAGA
Organism: Cherax destructor; assembly: GCA_009830355.1. NCBI lineage: Eukaryota > Metazoa > Arthropoda > Malacostraca > Decapoda > Parastacidae > Cherax > Cherax destructor. The sequence goes on from WNWK01008168.1 coordinate 85,612, forward strand.
TAAACTTCTCTCAGTTCGCCGTAAATTGCGCCAATTAATTATTTCTTTGAATGCCGGTAATTTCCTCTAATTTGGCTTCAAGATTTAGTTTAGGCGTTAATATGATAACGTATGGATATTTAGATGGGTAAGAATTACATTTTTTACGAGGATAATCTTGTTAGTTTTAATATTAATCTTGGGACTGATACCGTGGAATCATCGCCATTTCGGAACGAACGACTCTGAGTGTGATATGTTGGACTTGTTCATCAAAGGAGTTTTTTAAAGCCCTTCCATCGAAAGAACGGATGATCGAGCCTCCAGCACTCTCCGTGGTGGTAAGGCACATGGGTAACACTTGGGTATTTTTGCTGCCCAAACGTTTCGTCTGCGCAGCAGGCTTCTTCAGTCGAGTACAAAGGCGACTTTGATATTGGAGATGATGGGGGAAGTGTAAAGTTAAAGTTCAAGGCTTTCAGTCCCTCAAGTCTTGAAGAGCTTTTAGAAAACAAAGGGACCGAACACTTTAACAAACAAACAAACAAACAAACAAACAAACAAACAAATTTTATTTCATTGCAGATTACATGGGTATCGGAAGTTACAATGTAAATTGAGTGCAAGGAGAGCCACTGACATGCCATGGCATTAGGGGCAGCTTATTCTAGTCCTTAAAAACTATGTACTTAATATTAGAGAAATTTATTGAGTTTATTCTAGTTAAAAATTATTTTCAAAATTACAATATGATGAAATTTTACTGTTTAAATTATTATATAATGATATTAGATCTTAGATTGTTACAGGTGTTAAGATTCTTGAATGATAATATGGAATTGAGATTATCTTAAGGAAAATAACATTGAGCATTTTGACATTAACTTATAATATGAGTAGGGGTAACATAATAGTAACATATTATTAAAAATGGAGATTATCGTATAGAAAAGTAACAATGAGCATTTTTCAAAGTAGTTTATAGCATGATCATTTAGGTTTGGGTGAGTAGGTGGTTTTTGAGTTGAGTCTTAAATTGATTTTCAGACAAGATTATCTTAATATTTACTGGTAATGAATTCCAGATTCTGGGGCCCTTTATGTGCATAGAATTTTTACATAAGTTGATATGAACACGGGGTATATCAAAAAGTGATCTGTGTCGTGTGTTGTGGTCATGGGTCCTATTAAAGTTGGTGAGGAGAGTTTTGAGCAGAGGGTATATATTAGAGTGTAAAGTTTTATTTATGTAGTAGGCACAAGAGTAAGTATGAATGTTCTTTACGGTGAGTAGTTTGAGACTTTTGAATATTGGTGGAGTATGCTGTCTAGAGTGGGAATTTGTTATCATTCTGACTGCGGCCTTTTGTTGTGTTATGAGTGGTCTAAGGTGATTTAACGTTGTTGATCCCCATGC